>JAJPUD010015072.1:0-38800 GCA_023553655.1 Myrmecobius fasciatus
CTGTATGACTTTGGCCAAATCACCTTGCTTTACTGCACATCATTTTCCTCATTAATCTTTTTGTTTTGTTTTATTTTATTTTTGACACTGAATCTCCCTTGCTCCCCAGGTGCAAGTACAGTGTGGCCGGCTACTCATGGACTAGAACCCAGGATTTATTGATGAGGCATTGAAGCTTTAATATGTTTTGTTTTTCTTATCTGGGCTGTTTTGCTTCTTCTTAGGCATCCTGATGCCTCCTCCCCTTCCTGCTCTCATACTGGTATTGGATTTCACTTAATCAGTCATAACTCCTAACACCTGAACTCAAGCCATCCTTCTGCTTCAGCTTCCCCAGCAACAGTTACTATAGACACAAAGCACTATATCCATCTTTGCTATTTGCCCAGTAAGGAGATTGAACTAGATGATCCTAAACAGCTTTTATACATATATTATATAATTTAGAGTTCATGCTTAATTGTACTTTTCTAGGAGTGTTGTCTGAAATACTAGTAACTTTCACATGTTCTGATCACCCAGTCTTCTGTCTTGCCTATGTCAACATAATCTGATAAGAAAACCTACAATTTAAGAGAACTATACGGAGCCTTTTTGTTAGATACATTTATTTGGCTTGTACCAAATAAATTCTAGAATAACCACAAGAGACTATAGCATAAAAAATATGAGAACATAAAATTCTTATATTGCTAGGGATTTTAGGACATAGAACATCAGAGCTAGAAGGAATTAAAGAGTTAGCCCAACTTCTCATTTTGTACAAATTGTGACTTCAAGAGACTTAAATAGTTGCCCAAAGTTCAGCAGCACTGTAATGGCTAATCATGAGCTGCAATCCATTCTCCTGATCCCATGGCCAGTGTGTATAACTGTACTACACTGCCTATCTTTTTACACTCATGCTTCAAATTTCTCAGTGAATTAAGTCCATGACAATTGTATTTTTTAAAGTCTCTTGGCTAACTGTTAGATTTCTTCATAAGCACAGCAGTGATTGTGCCATCTAGAAACAGATCTGCACCACCAGAGGTAGCCTGAATCCTAAAGACTCTGTGTTTCCGGATATCATGCACTGTTACCAAGTAAATCAGTAAAATGTGGGTATTGTGACACATTTCAAAGACACCTTGCTAATTGGGTACAATGACCAATGTGTCTATTTTTATCTTAACAGAAACAGAGTGACTGTATTTGTCTTTTTCCTTTGGTTTCTTCTTTTTTTAAGGTGGATAAATAAAAACCTTTATGTCTCTTTTAAATATTCTGTCCTTTTGGTAGAGTGCAGGGAAAGGAATGAGCATTTATTAAGCATCACTATGTACTAGAACTGTGCTAAGCATTTTACAAATAATATCTTATTTGACCCACACAACAGCCATGGCAAGTAGGTTATTATGATATACATTTTTACAGTTGAGGGAACTGAGGTCAATAGGATTTAAATGACTTGTATGTGGTCACAGTTAGTAAAAAAAAATAAGTCTAAGGCTGGATTTTAGGTTTAGGTTACAGATTTAGAGATGATTAGACATTCAGTCAGATCCCTATACCCTCAGTTCACCAGAGAAAATCACTTTGATTCTCAGTTCTTGGGATGTTGAGGAAGGAATGGGATAGGAAGACTGAGAATCTGTTGTATCTGGAAACCTGCAATTTTCAAGGATCTTGTTTTGGATATCCATTTGGATTTGCTTTTTATCTCCCTTCTCTTCTTAGCAGGAGCTAAGGAGTTCTTAGTTCCTAATATTTGTAACAAATAACCAATATCAACTATGTCTATCTCACCTTTGAACTTGCCATTAATAATTTAATTTCTTTTGTACTTCATTGAGTAACCCTGAGTGAAAGCTAGTATGAACATATGAACAATGAAGTATAATAGCATCCTAAATGTTTGTTATCTTACTAATGTTACTTTTATATACCACATATTGTAATTGTACATATAATAATGTACATATTACTGCCTACTCTCTCAGCAATAGTAGCTGATTTATACACAGTATAACAATTTGAAAAGCACTTTCCATATAACAATTATAGAGAGAATCATACCAAAATGGACATAGTAATTCCACATTACTGACTGTAACCATTTCACCCATTCTGCACTACATACTATTCATTCTTTCTTGCCATATTATCGTCTCACATCCATTACTTTTGCTCACACCATTCTACATCTATCTAAAGGATTTTCTTTACAGCCTTATCTGATGTAGTCCCCAGCAACTTCTCAAGGTGAAAACAGATCTGTCTCACTTCAAATTTCTAGCCCTCTGCATAAGCCTCTCTTTGCCATTGGACATCAAGGTGTCATAGTGGATAGAGAGCTGAACTAGTGTTGGAACGATCTGAATTAAAATCCTACTTCACACACTTACTATGAGACTGGGCAAACCATAAAATGTCTGTTAGTGTGTTTTCTCATATTTGAAATGGGAATTTGAAATATGAAGTCATCTTTCAGGATTGTTGTCAAACTCAAATAATAAAACATAAAAAGCACTTTGTAAACTTTGAAGCACAAAGTAAATGCTGACTTTTTATTATTCTATCTGTTATAGTTGATGTTGTAACTATTTTTCTTCCTTTTATGTGCAAGCATCTTTAAAACCAGGATGCTGTAAAATTATAAGCTTGTCAATGGATCATCATTGTTCTAGAAGTGATGGTTAGCATTTATATGCCATAAGGTTTGCAAAGTGTTTTACAAACATCTTCTCATTTGATCTTCATAACTACTCTGGAAAGTCAATGCTATTATTATTCCCTTTTTGCAGATAAGGAAATTGAGGCAAATTAAGGGAATTGCCTAGGGTCTTAAATTTGAACTCAGGTCTTGCTGATTCCGGGTTAAAGGCACTATCTATAATGCAATCTGTCTTCCTCTCTGAAAGATCATTATAGTTCTCCAGTCAGTTCTGTATTTGAAGTATTAATTCTCTACATAACATTTCCCATAGGTAGTTATCCAACCTCTTCTTAAAAACATCTAATGAAAAAAAAAAGGTTTTGGAACCAATCTATTCTGTAATTGGTCAATTCTGGTTGTGAAAAGGTCTTCCTTATGTTGGCCTGAATTTTATTTATCTGTAATTGTGTTTAATAGTTTTAATTCAGCCATCTGAGCTCAAGTAGGAGAAATCTAATCTGTCTTCCCAATGATAGCTTCTCAGACATTAAAAGTACATGACCACATTGTCCTAAAGTCATGTCTTTTCCAGGTTAAACATCCCTAGTTACTTCAATTAATCCTCATGAGACTTAGTTTTTAGTCCTTTTATTCTCCTAGTCATCTTTCTTCAGATATTTTGTGATGTTCTTCCCAAATACAAAACTTACATCTCTATATACAGCACTTTACACTTACTCAGACCTTAGCAAAAGACAATGGATCATTATCTTCCTTGGTCTGAACAATATGCTTATATTCATAGAACATAATATCACATGAACTTATATGGCTACCATATCACAGTTATTTTTATTATTATAAAAAACTAGAATACTTACTTTTATCTGGCCATGTCTGTCTTATTTCATACTAGAACATTTGAGGTGTTTTTTGGTAATTTGTGGATTTTATCTTTATTAAATTCCTTATTATTAGACTTGTTCCTCATCCCAATCATATTTGGATCCTGTTTCTGTCATCTGTCATATAAGTTATTCCTCTCATCTTCATGTCATCTGCAAATTGAAAGGGATCCCATCTGTGTTTTCATCCAAATCATTGATTAAAAATGTTGACAAGAAGAAGGCTGAGTCCTGAATTCTGCCTTAGTCATCTATTATCCATGACCTTTACATATTAGAGTAGAAAATAATCTCAGAGAACATTTACTCCAATCCCCTTATTCTGAAGATAAAATGAGGGCCAGAATAAATTGTTGAATTGATTTAGGGCCACATGATTAAAATCAAAACTAAGTATTTTTTTTCAGTTATTCAGGTTATTCAGCCCTACCGTTTCTGATAATTTTTCCCCATTTTAAAAAACAATTTTTTTTTCCAGATTTAAAAGTTTGAATTCCAGATTCTATCCATTATTCCTCTTCCCTTTCCCCTTTCTGAAATGGTTAGATATAGGTTATTCATGTGCAATTATGTAAAATATTTCCATATTAGTCATTTTTATAAGACTTGAATAAAAGAAAAAAATTAAAGAAAATGAAAAATAGCATGCTTTAGTCTATATTCAATCAATATCAGTTCTTTCTCTGGAGGCAGGTAGTATGCTTCATCATTAGTCCTTTTTTACTTGCTATGTAATTTCATCTTTACAGACATACCCTCTCCAAGTGAAAATAAGTGCCTATCCATTTCCTCTCATACTTTGAAATTTATTTTCATGTCTTTCCTTTGAATATCTATAATAGCAGAAGTCTTCATCTAATCATTTTAATGTCCTTGATTCTAGTTTAACATTCTAACTTCCTATCTGTAACCTGTCACCATCAATTCATAACTTTTGTTGTTCAGTTTCTATTGTATCTGACTTCATGGTCCCATTTGGAACCCATCTTGACAAAAAGAAACAGGAGTGGTTTGCCATTTCCTTTTCCAGCTTATTTCATAGATGAGAAAACTGAGGCAAACAGAGTTGTGACTTGCCAGTGGTCATACAGCTAGTAAATGTCTGAGGCAGATTTGTACTTTTTGAGGGATATTTTAAAATTAACTTTTTTTTAATTTTTCAGTTACATGTAAAACAATTCTTTTTACATTTGCTTTTAAAATTTTGAGTTTTAGATTCTTCTCCTTCCTCCCTAGCCTGTACCCTTTCCCTTCCTTGGGAAGGCCCATGTGAAGTTATATAAAAAATTTCCATAAAAGTTTTATGGAAAAGAAAACGTAGATCTTCCTGCCCCTCCAAAAAAGAAAAAAAAAATTAAAGTATGCTTTAGTATGTATTTAAACACAATCAGTTTTTCCCCCTGGGTTTGGATAGCGTTTTTCATCATAAGTCCTTCAGAGTACTCTTGGATCATTGTATTGTTGAGAATAGCAAAGACAATTTGTAGCAGATCATCCCATGACTTTGCCATTACTGTATACATAGTGCATTTCACTTTGAGCTCCTGGAGATTCCATCCAGGTTTTTCTAATAGCATCCTGTTCATCATTTATTACTGAAATG
This sequence comes from Myrmecobius fasciatus, assembly GCA_023553655.1. Classification (NCBI taxonomy): domain Eukaryota; kingdom Metazoa; phylum Chordata; class Mammalia; order Dasyuromorphia; family Myrmecobiidae; genus Myrmecobius; species Myrmecobius fasciatus. Next base: position 5,147 of record JAJPUD010015072.1, read on the forward strand.
GACACTGTGGGTAAAATGGATGCTGTCTCTGAAACTACTTGGGCACTCATGAGACTGTGAGAATGTTACCTCTGTGTAAACTCTGTCTGAAGTTAGAACTGTGTTGCCAGCTTTTCACTCCCTAATGCAGGTGATAATTCTCTGTTTCTAACCACTGGTCCATGTAGCCTCCAGATGTACTGTCTTATCCTTGTCTATGATCAAAGACCTTGACTACTTGATGAATATAGAACTTAAAGAAATGCTGCCTTCCTGTTAACTTTTGCCTCCTGTCTGGGAAAGGAATTTTTAGTGTGATAAATGTTTCTAAATATTCTTGTGATTTTCTCCCATAAATACGTGTCCCTAAAACTCCTCAGGACTGACCCCCTAGTCTTGCACTGGTGGGGTTCAATTGCTGGCCAGCTAATAAACGCTCTTAAAATCCAATTATTTTGGCTCTCCTGTATTTTCTCTCACCTGGATATTTCACTGGAGGCCCCAGTGATTTAGCCTTTGGCCCGGTTTGACACCCAGTCCATCTCCCTGGAGGATGAGGGAGGTTACTGACTCTAGGGGGTGGCCAATGAGAGACATTCCTCAGCCCTGGACTCTAGTAATCTCCTTCTGTGGACCAGGAGAGTGAGACCCAAATTGATTAAAATTGGCACTGAGCATTCTGGAAATCCGGTTCTGGTCCTAGTGAGTATTCTGGATTGTAGGTGGCTACGCTGGACGCAGCATCAAATATGGCCTCCGTGGGAAGCTGCCTGGAGTGCCCTGTTTTTTTTGCCTGGTTTGCCTGTCTTTGTGTTCTGGAACTGTTTGTCTATTTGTCTCTTTGTGTTTTGAGTGTGGTGGTGTCTACTGAAATGGGAAATTCTGAGTCCATGGCTCTCCAAGGGGGAGGGCCCCTGAAATACTTTTTTAAAAAACTTTAAAGAGTTTCAAAGAACTGCTTGTGGTTTTTAATTTCTTATTGGAGTTAAGTGCACTAATTTGAAAGGAATAGAAAAGTTTGGCTATATTTAAAACTCTGGCAGAGAAGTGTTTTTTTTTTCACCCCAAAACAAGCCTGATTGGGATTGCAGTTCTGTCTGGGGAAAGGTAAGCAGTTTAAAATATATGTGTGTATATGCATGTACACTTATAACCAAATGGTAATTCAGTTTGCCGGCAACATTCAGTTGGAATCTAGGAAACTAACTAAACTAGGAAAAAGCCATATCCTTATGGGCTTATTGGTCTATTGAATTTTGGGCACTTGTTTTTTATAATTACTGTTGCCTTGTACATGCTAGATTATTTATCCTGGGTATAAGGTCTTAGAAATTTGTTTGAATATTGAACCATTAATACTGAAAGAAAAGAAAAATTTCTAAAAGCTGTATTTGGTTTAATTCAGTTTAATAATGGCTTGTTTAAAAAAGTCCTGATAACTTATGTTACCTTCTGAAACATATTGGGTAATTGGTAAACATTATAAGTTATGCTTTAAATTTTGTCAAATTTAATTTTGAATATGTATGTTTTATTAAATTATTTAGCTATTCACTATATTGTGAATCTTAAAAGTTTTGAAGGAAAGGAAAAGAAAGAGATGAGTTTATGTGGATAGGATAAGGAATATTGATTTGTAGAAACAAATGACAGTTTGATGATTTCAGGAAGGAATTGAGACAGGAATAAGAGAGAGAGCATCAGGAAGGTATTTGGGAGGAGTGAGAGAGAAGGAAAAGACATGTAGCAAGAAAGAGAAGAGGACGTGAAGAAAAGAAAGAGGCAAGTCTTTTAATGGAAGGAACATTTGTTTTGAGAATGAAAATACACTGGCTGGCTAAATCCTGAGGAGGGTTTAGCACCCTAAAAGTTAATTAAGAAAAAAAAAGTTGAGTGGGGGAGGGAGAAATAGGAAGGTTCTTTCTCAAAGGGTGAACTCTCTCCACCCCTTTCAGCTTCTGGAGATAAACTTAGCTGTCTGTTGCAGAGAGCATTTTTTTTAAAGGGACTCTGAGAATAACAGTTTTTGTCTTTTGTTCCTTTGAAAATGTTTATGTTCTGGACAATATGCAATTTAGAATTTTTTTTATGTATTGGGTATTTTAAAAGCAAAATGATCTGTAATATTCACCTTATGAAATATCTACTTAGATATGAAAGACAAGTCCCAGAAAGTTCATGGAACAAATCTCTTACTGTTATCAATATAAGGTTATGGTAAATGCCTGTTTAGGATTCATCTGAAACTTTGGTTAATGGAAATTGTTATTGAAGGTTAAACTTCTTGGGCTTGTAGCTAATATTATTTAGGAGTTTTAAAGCTCCACCTTCTGAAAGTTACTGGGGAAATTACCTGGAGTAAACCTGAGTTAAGGCTATTCTATCCTGTGTTCTGCATGTGCTGAAGAATCAGTTTTGACTGATTATATTATGATATAGTCATGTCCCTGTTTTTCCTCCTGTAACTAATTTCTATGATCAGAGCAATAGTCAATAGAAATCATTGATGCAATTCAATTATGTCATACCTTGCTGTTTCCAATCTGACTTTCTGTAATCATTATATCCTAAATACTTAGGCACATGAGTATTTAGCCTGGTCATCTATCTGTTATTAGATATTTGTGTCTGTAGGTATTCTGGTCTTTAAAGGTTTCTAAATAATGAGAGAACAATTGGCACAGTTGACTGAGAGACCTAACTGCTATTTTGTTTATGGGGACTACAGCTGACAGCTGTCCTGTGAGACAAACTTGTCTCCTTGCATGGGAAGCTACTGGAACATCTATGCTGGCTTCTCCACATTTTGTGAACCAGTCCTTCCATCTCAGACTGTTCTAACCTTTATTTGTTAGATTTGGTTTTTTGTTGTTGTTGTTTGTTTGTTTTGTTCTAGATTTTGGTCAAGTTACAGCCATACTGACCTGTATCTGAATCAGATCACTACCTGCTTTCACCATACCCAACCCCCTCCCTGAACAAGAAGTTAACTTCGCCCCTCTCAGCATGAAGCAGTTCTTAAAGAGACATTGTCCCTGCTCCTAAATGGACTTTGTGCCTTATTAATTTGGGGGAAACTGAGGGTTGGTTGATGACTGTGTATTATTGTCTATCCTGATTGAGTCCCCTATTACTGTGTATTACTATACAATCCTGATTGGGTCACCTATTACTGTATTTTGGATTTAAGGATATGGAAAATATTGGGTTAAGATTTTGGGTGACTGTTACTGTAATGGATAGTTTGTATCTGCATTATCTAATTAATCACAATGTTCTCTTCAGGATATGTAATTGTTTAAGGGATCTTGAGTTCCAGAGTAGAAAACCCCCACTATACTAGTCCATTATGTGATGTGAACTTGACAACTAGAGCCCTATTTACTCCTCCTTGGATGATTCCTTCAGTGGAAAAAATAATAATAATAAAAGGGGAGGAGGGATGAGAAATAAGAATCAGGAAAGCTAGTAGATTTTTCCCAAAAATACTTAAAAGAATGGGAACCGCTGGTGCCCCTAGTTTCCTATTCATTTGGTCTTAGGCACTTCTGCCCCATCCCCAACTCACAAGTTTAAATTGAAAGCCCCTCCAGCAGTCCATTTTTTGTTTTTCTGCCTGCTTGGTTTATTATTTAAACCCCAACTGGACTGTGATTGCTGCTTCTGCTTTAACTTTGAACTCCCTTATTCTGTTGGAATTGCCCTGGCAGACTCAGTTTCTGGGACCATTTTCTGATTCCTGGCAGTCTCTCTGATCCACTTCTCCAGTCCTGTAACCCCAGTTCCTTAATTAGTATTTCAGCATCCTCCAAGAACATTTGGTTATCAGGCCTCTGAGTTTGTGGTTTGCCTGCCTTGATGGTCCAAGTGTGCACACTCTGACACTGATCTGTAGCAGCATTTTAACTTGTCTGTTCTTCTGGGTGGGGACAGGTGGAGGAAATTCGGACCTCACCCTTCCCCCTTGGAGTCTCTGACGGCCTGTGCAGTGTCCCTTCTAGAGGGGCTGGCACAGCTGCCTTGGGCACTGCTGCTCCCTCTGCAAGCAGAGGCTGAGAGGTGCACAAATGACCACAGACCTAACATTGAACTGTCCATCTCAAACCGGATTCCCTGGGTGAGATGTGCTCCCGAACTGCAGAGGACCTAACAGGCTTGCAAACAGGCTTGGAGGACTACTGAAGGCTGTTAACAGCTCTGGGGCTATCAGGGAGAGACTTGCCATCACTGTAGGTCCTTGCATTTTTTTAGTTTTATTTTAGTTTAGCTGCTTCTGGTAGGGTCAGTCAAAATTATGGTGCTAAAACCTTCCATGGTATCTGGGGGAAGGTGATTCCGCGATTTGAATATTCAGGAGAGAGTGTGGAATATTGTGCCACAGTTCCATGTCTCTGTTTCCCTCAGTTGTTCTGAGTTTCCCAATTGTTCTGCCTGGTGGAAAACTCCTTGTATCAGTGAATATGCTTTAGCTAAGGACGAATCCCCCAAGCTTTGCTTACTTGTGTACATGCTCCCTCAGGTTTATCTGTATTCTGAGGAAGGGGCTGAAGAACATTTTGGTTTGTTGGGCAGGGCAAGGAGAGCTGCTCCTATTCTCATTCCCCTGCTAGTAGGAATAGCAGGTTCCACTGCTGTTGGGATGGCTGGATCACCATGGTGACAGCCAGTTGTCAGCTTTAGGATCCCAGGTAGACCAGGACTTAAAGGACCTGGAAAGTCAAATATCCTTTCTGGAGAGCTCCTTAAACTCCTTGGCAGAAGATGTCCTACAAGCTTGTTGGGGCTTGGATTTACTCTATCTTAAACAGGGAGGGCTGTGTATGGCCCTGGGGAAGCTTGCTGTTTTTGCCAATAATTCAGGAGTTGTGAGGAAGTCCCTATCCACTGTCAGGAAATGCATCAAGGAGCAAGAAACAGCCTGACAGTATCAATGTCCTGGTATCAGTCTCTCTATAATTGGTCACCCAGGATGACCTCCCTTATAACCTCCCTGATAGGCCCCTCGCCTTATTTCTGCCAGTCTTACTGGTCGCTCCTTGCTTGATTAATTGCTTAACCACATATATCAGGAGAAGAATCCAGGCAGTTGAGATGTTTGTTGCTAAAACCACTTACTCCCCTCTGGCCTTTGATGAGTCCAGCTTCTGAGCAGTTACAAAGAAAAGGGGAGAGTAAAATAGACACTGTGGGTAAAATGGATGCTGCCCCTGAAACTGCCCTGCTTAGGCACTCATGAGACTGTGAGAATGTTACCTCTGTGTAAACTCTGTCTGAAGTTAGAACTGTGTTGCCAGCTTTTCACTCCCTAATGCAAGTGATATTCTCTGTTTCTAACCACTGGTCCATATAGCCTCCAGATGTACTGTCTTATTCTTATCTATGACCAAAGACTTTGACTACTTGATGCATATAGAACTTAAAGAAATGCTGCCTCCCTGTTAACTTTTGCCACCTGCCTGGGAAAGGAATTTTTAGTGTGATAAATGTTTCTAAATATTCTTGTGATTTTCTCCCGTAAATACGTGTCCCTAAAACTCCTAAGGATGACCCCCTAGTCTTTCACTGGCGGGGTTCAGTTGCTGGCCAGCTAATAAATGCTCTTAAAATCCAATTATTTTGGCTGTCCTGTATTTTCTCTGGCCTGGGCATTTCATTACAAAACAATAATATTCCTTCATAATTACATAGTAAAATTTATTTAGCTATTCCCTAATTGATGGACATGCCCTAAGTTTCCAATTCTTTGCCCTGAGAAAAGAGCTCTTATAAATATTTTTGTATATATAGGTTCTTTTCCTTTTTAAAAAATCTCTTTTGAGATTCATGCCTAGTAGTAGTAGGATCAAAGGTCAAAGAATGTGCATGATTTTATAACCTTTGACCATATATACTGTCTTTTGATCATTTATCAATTGGGAAATAGCTCTTTTTTAAATTTTTGTTTATTTTTATTTTTTTATTTTTTTATAAATGGACCCAGTTCTCTATTGTTTGAGAATTCTGATGAAAGTAAGATTCACTCCCTTCCTCTTTTTTCTCTTCACTGTAAAAGTTTATTCTATAGCCTATTTTATGGCACATATTTTACATTATATCTCTTCCTTTCCCTTTCTTTTTTTTTTTGCTAAGGCAATTGGGGTTAAGTGACTTGCCCAGGGTCACACAGCTGTTACGTGTCTAAGACCAGATTTGAACTCAGGTCCTCCTGACTTCAAGGCTGGTGCTCTATCCACTGCGCCACCTAGCTGCCCCCCTTTCCCTTTCTTTTAATGCATTTCTTTCTCACTACTTGATTTTATTTTATTTTTTAGATATTATCCCTTCATATTCTCTGTCTATATATACTCCTAATTGCCATAATAATGAGTTACAAGCATTATCTTTCCATAAAGGAAAGTAAACAGATAAGCCTTGTTAAGTCCCTTATGATTTCCTTTTCCTGATTACCTCCTTATGTTTCTTCTGAGTCTTGTATTTGAAAATCAGATTTTCTCTTCAGCTCTGGTGTTTCATCATGAATGCTTGAAAATCCTCTATTTCATTGAATGTCTACCTTTCCCCCTAAAAGATTATAAAGGGTAGATGATTCTTGGTTGGAAACCTAACTCTGTTTCTCTCTGGAATATTATATTTCAAGCCCATTGATATTTTAATGTAGAGGCTGCTAAATCTTGTGTTTTCTTGACTGACTCCACTATACTTGAATTGTTTCTTTCTGAATGCTTCCAACATTTTCTCCTTCATCTGGGAGTTCTAGAATTTGGCTATAATATTCCTGGGAATTTTTACCTTGGGATCTCTTTTCAGCAGGTTATTGGTGGATTTTTTCAATTTCTATTTTACCCTCTGATTCTAGAATATCAGGACACTTTTCCTTGATAATTTCTTGAAAGATAATGTCCAGGCCTTTTTTTAAATCATGGCTTTCAGGTAGACCATTAATTTTTTAAAATTATCTCTCCTGGATTTATTTTCTAGGTCAGCTGTTTTCCCAATGAGACAGTTCACCTTTTTTCCTATTTTTTTTCATTCTTTTGGATTTGTTTTATTGTATCTTGATGTCTCATAAAGTCACTAGCTTCCATTTGGTCATTTCTAATTTTTAGGGAATTATTTTCCTCAGTGAGCTTTTGTACCTCCTTTTCCATTTGGCCATTTTGCTTTTTAAGACATTCTCCTCATTAATTTTTTGTATTTCCTTTTGCTTCATTCTCATTTTTATTCCCAATTTTTCCTCTACTCAAAATCCCTTTTGAGCCTTACCATGGCATGAGACCAAATTTTATTTTCCTTGGAGGCTTTGAATATAGGAACTTTAACTTTGTTATCATCTTCTGAGTGTGCATTTTGATCTTCCTTGTCACCATAGTAACTTTCTCTGGTCAGAATCTTTTCCTGTCGTTTGCTCATTTTGCAGCTTATTAATAGGCTGTTAACTTTTTGTTAAAGAAAGACTGTTTCCATTATGGAGCATATATTGTCCCAAGCTTCAAAGGTTTTGTGCAGCAGTTTTCAGAGGGTCTTCTAGGGACTTGTACTATGAGCTGGCACTGCAACTCGGCTCCGAGTATGAGCAAAACAATAAAGTTCTTCCCCAGTGCCAGTAAAGAGGCCTTCTGCAATCTTCCCCTGACCAGCTGTCTCTCCCCTACTCCCATTTGTATGCTGAAGTCACTGGAAGCCTTCACTGTTACTGCCATCATCATTGCTGCTACCACAGTGATGTTGCTACCACTGTTGATTTAGTAAGTCCCAAAGCCCAATCCTGCTCTGGAGCTCCCTTTGTACACTGTGCCATACCTTTCTTGCTGAAAACTTTAGTGGCCCCATGGCCCAGGCTGTGCTGGTGTGGCCTGTGCTATATATAATTGTACTCCAAACCTACCTAGTGCAATAGACTCTTCCTTTCAACCTTCCAAGCTGTCTTTGGCTGGGAAATTGTTCCATTGTGTCTTTTTGTGGATTCTGACACTATAAAAATCTGTAGAGTCATTATTTAAGGATTTTTGGAGGGGTCTGGAGAACTCAAAACAAATCTCTACCTTTATTCTGCCAAGTTGACTTTGCCTCCCAGATGTATACTCTTGAGGATTAGTCTTTTTGATTCCAAGTCCAATGCTGTACCACATTGCTGCCTCCAATACATGACTAATCTACCTCTTCTAGTCATACTTAATAGTTTTTCTGATAGTCCCTCAGAGTAAAAATTTTTCATGTGACTCATTTATAGTTTATTTATAATTTGACTGGAATTAGTGATATGACCTATGATCACTGAAAAGTTATATTACTACCTATGAAATTAAAATTTATAGCTTAAAATATAATTATCTATAATATAATTTATAATATAAATTTATCATTTAATTTATAATTATTTAAAATATTACTGTAGTGTAATATTAATTATACTACAATATTGATTCTTTTGATACTAAAAGAATTTTCTTTTCACTACAACAAAATGTTTTATATATTCAAGGAAACTGAGGCCAGAACAGAGATTTTATCTTATTTATCCTTATATCTCATTTAATACCTGACAAAGTTTCTACACCTGACAAATTTTTTTTTTTAGGTGAATTAAATTGAATTGAATTCTTGGGGATAATTACCAGTTATATATGGGTGTAAATTCAGGTTTAAAATAGTTTTATTTCTAAGGACTTAATCTGATTTGTTCATTTGATAAATTCCTTGTTTGTTTTTTTAAACTTGCCTGAATCTAAATAAGTGGTTTTCAGATGAAAGAGCCCATATCCCAGCCCTTCATATCACAAAAGTTTGAAATTTACAGCCTAAAACCTGCAGAAATGGTTAAGAAGCTAATTATGTCTCTGAGTGCAATTATATCATTTCCTCACTACTGAGTTAACTCATTATCCTTTCATGACAGTGTGGTATTAAATAGCTACCTTAGTATTGTTCTCCTTTAAGCTCCAACACAAAGCAAATCTTAGAAAATTAGTTAATAAATTCTGCTCCAAAGCTTTAAGGAAAAATGTCCATTTTAAGCTTCTTTTCCCTTTAATTTTGAGGGAAAACTAATTGTGAATTTCATTAATTTATTATATATCATTTAATTAAATGTAAATTAAATTTTAAAAGTTTTAATTAATTAAAGTTGTACCAAAAATGGGTGAGAGAGAACTAGTTTTTTGTTGTTTCCTAGTACAGTGTTCTTCAATACAGTCTTTTCAAAGCTGTATCCCTGAGGATGATGTGGCATTCTGGAACAATTATCATTATTGAACCTCTATCTCTAAGAACACACAGAATTGCTGTGATTTGTTTGCTTGGCTAAGTAGAGGATTCTGCTTCTGAGGTCAGCATCATAGGTTCCATCCTGATGTGGCCTTGTTAATTTAAATTTCATAGATAATAATCAAACTTTTCAGTGATCATAGATCATACCTCTATTTCCAGCCAAATATATCAGTAACTGTGAGAACAGAGGCAAAGAGAAACAAAGAAATAAAGATGAAGTTTACAGATGGAAATCTACAGGTGGATCTTCTCCATTTCCCTTCTAATATAAAAACTCTTCAAAATTCATAATGTTTGAATATTATAGAGTAATATTGATATTATCCTTTATACATACTTTTTAAAATTCTCACCATAAATTTTCTTTTTTTTTTAATAAAGCTTTTTATTTGCAAAACATATGAGTGACCTTTCAACATTGACCTTTGCAAAAAAAACTTTTTTTTTCCCAAGCTTTTCCTTTCCCTCCCCCCGCCCCCCACCCCTAGATGACAGGTAATCTAATACATGCTAGATAGGATAAATTATATGACAAATACAATACATGTATACATATCTATACAGTTATCTTACTGCACAAGAAACATCAGATCTAGAAAGAGAAGAAGAAAAAAAAACAACCTAAGAAGGAAAACAGAATGCATGGAAATATTCACAGAAAGCGTTAAAATGCTGTGTTGTGGTTCACTCTCAGTTCCCACAGGCCTCTCTCTGGATGTATATGACTATCTTCATCGCAGCACAACTGGTTTGAATCACATCATTGTTGAAGAGAACCATGTCCATCAAAATTGATCATCGTATAGTCTTGTTGCTGTGTATAATGTTCTCCTGGTTCTGCTGATTTCACTCAGCATCAGTTCATGCAAGTCTCTCCAATCCTCTCTGAAATCCTTTTGTTGGTCATTTCTTACAGAACAATAATATTCCATAACATTCATATACCATAATTTATTCAGCCATTCTCCAATTGATGGGCATCTTTTCAATTTCCAGTTTCTTGCCACTACAAAAAGGGCTGCCACAAACATTTTTGTACATGTGGGTCCCTTTCCCTCCTTAAAAATCTCTTTGGGATATAGGCCCAGTAGAAACACTGCTGGGTCAAAGGGTATGCACTGTTTGATAACTCTTTGAGCATAGCTCCAAATTGCTCTCCAGAATGGTTGGATCCGTTCACAGTTCCACCAACAATGTATCAGTGTCCCAGTTTTCCCACATCCCCTCCAACAGTTATCATTATCATTTCCTGTCATTTTAGCCAATCTGACAGGTGTGTAGTGGTATCTCAGAGTTGTCTTAATTTGCATTTCTCTGATCAATAGTGACTTGGAGCACCTTTTCATGTGACCGGAAATAGTTTCAATTTCTTCGTCTGAAAATTGTCTGTTCATATCTTTTGACCATTTGTCAATTGGAGAATGGCTTGAATTCTTATATATTTGAGTCAATTCTCTATATATTTTAGAAATGAGGCCTTTATCAGAACCTTTGGATGTAAAAATATTTTCCCAGTTTACTGCTACCCTTCTAATCTTGTCTGCATTCATTTTGTTTGTACAAAAAATTTTTAATTTGATATAGTCAAACTTATCTATTTTGTGATTAATGATGACCTCTAGTTCTTCTTTGGTCACAAATTCCTTCCCCCTCCACAGGTCTGAGAGGTAAACCATCCTACATTGTTCTAATTTGTTTATAATATCATTCTTTATGCCTAGATCATGAATCCATTTTGACCTTATCTTGGTATAGGGTGTTAGGTGTGGGTCAATGCCTAATTTCTTCCAGACTAGTTTCCAATTATCCCAGCAGTTTTTGTCAAATAGTGAGTTTTTATCCCAAAAACTGGGGTCTTTGGGTTTATCAAATACTAGATTACAATTGTCATTCAGTATTTTGTTCTGTGAACCTAACCTATTCCACTGATCCACTACTCTATTTCTTATCCAGTACCAAATGGTTTTGGTGACCACTGCTTTATAATATAGTTTTAGATCTGGTGCAGCTAGGCCACCCTCATTTGCATTTTTTTTCATTAATTCCCTTGAAATTCTTGACCTTTTGTTTTTCCAGATGAATTTTGTCGTTATTTTTTCTAGTTCAGTTAAATAATCTCTTGGGAGTTTGATTGGTATAGCACTAAATAGATAGATTAGTTTAGGTAGTATTGCCATCTTTATGATATTCGCTCGACCTATCCAAGAGCACTTGATGTTTTTCCAATTGTTTAGATCTGACTTTATTTGTGTGGAGAGTGTTTTGTAGTTTTGCTCATATAGATCCTGACTTTCCCTTGGCAGATATATTCCCAAATATTTTATACTATCAATAGTTATTTTGAATGGAATTTCTCTTTGTATCTCTTGCTGTTGCATTTTGTTGGTGATGTATAAAAATGCTGATGATTTATGTGGATTTATTTTGTATCCTGCAACTTTGCTAAAGTTCTCACCATAAATTTTCAAAATAAATGCCAAAGGTTACTTAACTAGAGGGTGGTCAATTTGTATCCACTGCTTATCAGTGGAAATACAAAAAAGTGCAGTTATTCATTAATAATAATTTATTATCATCAATAATATTATTAAATATTAATGTTGACAATGTTACCTATAAATTTGTTTTTTTTTCTCTTGACCTTCATCAATGTAGTTTCATCCTTTGACAGAGATTACAACCTTTCCATGACTTAATAGATTCAATTTAATTAAATTCCAGAAACACTTGTTAAATTTCTGCAACTTACAAAGGATTATGCTAGCCTCTTTGGATAGCAAGAGACATCAAGTAACATTTTTGACAAAAACAATTCATAAGCTTGTGGAAGAAGGACCTATACCAATTAAATCATAGATATTTTGAGGTTGAAGAAGGGGTCCCACAACAGAAAAGTAACAATCAATACACAATTAGTATGATTATCTGACCTTTTAGTATCATTTATTATAAAGGATGTGTGAATTCATGGGCTTAAAATACATGTACTTAGTGTTGAGAAAAACTGAGACAAAGATATATAAAATTCAATTTTGTCCTCACATAGTTTAAGGAAAATGAGAAACACATAAATAAAGGTAATACAAAATAGAATGTTGGAAGTACATAAGACAAATAAAGGATTTTATGAGATCTGATGGGTTAGCAGTAGTTTCTTGGAGGAGGTGACGAGAATGGTATCTTGAAGTGACAATGAGATTAAGCACCTGGGCATTTACATTTTTGCTTTAAAAAGCATAGAAGGGCACTTATTTATAAGCTGATGCCCTATCCTGTTTGTAGGTTTACAAAGTGCTAATGTTTAGAGGGCTTAAATTATTTTTTTTCTTAGTTATATCATTAGGAAATATCAGTAGATCTTGATCTCAAGTCTTTTTTGACGGCAAATTAAGGGTCCCCCCCCCCTTTCCCACCACCCTTAATGTTGAGGCTAGGAATGCGAATGTGCCTCGTTCTTGGGGAATTCTCAGGTAGTTCTTACTTTGCCACAATCTCAGATTCTCAGTTTGAAGGGATTTTCAAGGACAAACCTAACCCTAGCAAGACTTTCTTCTGTGATGTTTCTCCTAACCAGTATCACTGTTAGAAAGTTAAAACTAAAGGGCTATGAAATCTCCATTAATTCCTGTGTACAGTAATTCATTTTATTTTGGGATAGCTCAAATTCTCAGAAAGTTTCACTCTAGTTTAGATTTCTTCCTTAAACTTCCATGTACTAGGTAGTAATCAGTTTCTGTTTCATATATAAAAGAAGTAAAAGACAGTAATTTAGTTATTAGTCAAGAGACTTGTATTCTAGTCTCAATATTTTTCACTGACTTGCTGTGTAGTCTTAAGCAATTTATTTGCCTTCTCTAGGCTTTAGTTTTTTCATTTTAAAATAAGGGGCTTGTGTTTGATTATCTTATAAGGATCCTTTCAGCTCTTAGATTCTGTGCCTGTGATGGAAGTCAGATTCTTAAAATATGAATGCCATATTTGGAGCCCAACCTCCTATAAAATAATTGTATGATTTGGGGCCAATCCCTTTCCCTCTCTGAATCAGCTTTTGTATGAGTAAAATAGGAATGGAGTGGACAAAAGTTTCTAAAGAAGGTAACATAGCCCAAAAAACTTCTATCCACTTTTACAGTAACATTATTGCTATATCATTGGACTAGTTTAATCTAATATGATCTCACTGTCTTCAGAGACTTTTCTGCCTCTAAATTATTCATTGTTTCATTTAAACCCGATTGATTGAAAAAATGATTCCATTATTTCCATAAAACCAGGGATTTCTCCTGATTATTGAAGATGCTATGAATGAGCATGTGTAGTAGTAGACTTTGGTTGTTCTTAGCAACAAAAAGGACACATAACTAGAGACCACATAGTATTGTAAAAGGAAAACTTGTCTTCACCTGGGTTTCAAACCTAGCTCTTCCCTTTACTGGTTGTGTGACCATGGAGGAATCACACAGACTTTTTAAACTTTATTTTCCTCATCCATAAAATGAGGATCATATTTTCACTCTATACTTCACATGTCTGTCATAAGGAAAGCAATTTGCAGACTTTAAAGCCCTAGAAAAATGTGAGCTCTTAGTACAATTGAGAAGGCTATTAATATTCATGTAGATTGTCTGTTTTTAAACTACATGATTAATGCTTTTTAAAGCTGGAAAAATGATTTTGTACATCATAGAATAAAGAAGGCAAGAACTGAAAAGGACCTTAAAGATCATCTAGTCTTAGCCTTGTCTTTTGTTTGCTGAGAAAACTGAAGATCACGAGGGCAAAGGACTTACTTAACCAGGAGCTCAGCTCTAAGGATCCAGCCCAGCTGTGAAGTGACCCAGCAAATCAAGATGTTAAGTTTTACAGCAAGGAAACTGTTCCAATTCCTAATGATACTACATTTGGGAAGGAGTTTAGTGTGAGTGCTTTTAATCTGGAACCATCCTTTTCAGAGCCAGAAGTGATGGAGGAAGATTTTACTTCTGATTTGTATACTTTGTTCTCATATCTTCTCATGAAATACCTCTTTATAAAAGCTAAATTGCATTAACTGGTTAAATTGTTAGCTTATAAAAGGTATTGATAATATTGTGATAATGACTACTACCAGCAATTTTTTTGGGGGGGAAGTATACTGAAATGGGGGCTTTAAGCCAATAAAATTATGGGAAATTCCATAATCTTTCAGGATTTCCCCTTAGGTTCCTGAAGGGAAGAGAAAGTTAGCCATTTCCCTTCTAGCCTCTGCTTCAGATCCTTTGGACTTCTACCCTGTCATATCAGCCTTCTCACTCCAAAAGGGCACTCCATCCCTGTACCCTCTTTTTTGTTATTTTTTTGTTCTCCCAGAACCTCCATGCAAAGCCATTCCTCTTTAGACTCCATTCCTGACTCTGGACTTTCTCCAATATGAGCCCTCATGGATATATTTCTTATTTTCAGCTCCTTTTCACATGTTATCTTCTCTATTAGAATGTAAGTTCTTTGAGAACAAAGACAGTTCTTTTATTTGTATTTCCTGCACTCAGCACAGTGCCTGGTACATAATAAGTACTTTTTTAATGCTTAGCTATTTGAATTAACTGAGATCACGTACCTAAACTGCTTGTGTGAAACGTGATAAGTATTCCTAGAAACTGAACTCAGAAAGAGCTAAGTTCAAATTCGACCTAAAATAGCTATGTGACCATGAGCAGATCTTTTACTTCTTTTTGCTTTTTTTTCCTTCAATTGGGGTAGTAGTTTAGTTGTTTTCAGTTGTGTCTGATTCTTTGTGACTCTTTTTTTGGTGTTTTCTTGCCAAAGCTACTGGAGCCATTTCCTTTTCCAGCTCATTTTTCAGATGAGGAAACTGAGACAAGCAGGACTTGTCTGAGATTTATAAGCTTTGAACTCTACTCCTTCTGACTCTGGGGCCCAACTAGCTGCCTTAACTATAAAATGGAGGATAATAAAAATGTTTACCTTACAGGATAAAATGAGATAATTTTTATAAAACATTTAGCACAATGCCTGGAACATAGTCGACATTTAACAAATATTTCTTTACCTTGCTCCCCTTATGACTTGGAGGAGTTATGTAGTGCATCAGTGGAGAATGTACCCATACTAATTAACTCATAGATCATTCAGAGTAATGTAAGTATGGTATAGCTATGCATAATATTTCCTGATTTTTTAATTTCCTGGTTATTCGTTGTTCTCCTTTCTTTTTTCTAATTCTGGTAATTTGTGTTGTCTGTCTTGTGGGGGGGGGAGTTATCAGTGGTTTTTGATTTTATTTATTTTCTAAAATCAAAGAATTTGAGTTTTGGAAGGAACATCAATAGCCACCTAGACCAATCCATACCTTAAAGGAATATCCTCTAATAACTTATTTATATTTATTAGTCCAATTACTTTGTTGCTACTCATTGATTTTCTTTTTTCTTCTGTTCTTTCTATCGTTTATAGGCTTATTGCTTTGTTTCTTTTACCAAGACTTCAGGCATAGACTAATGATTATATTTCTTATTTCTCTCTATTGCTATTTAAGTGTTTGTTTTCCTCTGTTGGCTGTATCTTCAGTGTTTTAAAATGTAATTGTATTTTCATGTATTTTCTGGGTTTCTTTCCTGACTGAACTGTTATTTTAGAGATTATTTTTTGTTTCTATGTTTTTGGACATCTTTATGTTTTTATCATACCTTTAAAATTTTATTCCCCTTTGGTCAGATTTGATAGTATGTAGAATATCTGCCTTTTTACATTTGTAGAGAACTTCTTATTCAGAACTTCAGTTTTCCTTAATTTTGATTTACCCATCTTTGAAGCGACACGGGGAAGCAAGTGTTGAGGGGATCCTCAATCAGCTGGTCCTGGAGCATCTCCAGTTGGCTCCTTTGCAATGGGGTGAGTAATCTCTGAAAGATAATTTTTTTTGGCTTGGATACACATTGTTTCCTTAACTTAATAATCAGTCATTTAAAGGTTAATTGTTAGAGAAATCTTAAATAGTCATGTGATATTGCATGAAAACCTTTACATTGGAAGAAGCTATAAGAAGATAATTTTGTTACAATTGGGTCTCAGAAATTATGCTAGATAAGTTTATTGATTGAACAGCAAGTCTTCATTTCAACTTGGTTTGAGTTTTTTGACTGGCAGTTCTATCTCAGTGTTTTAGAAATTTTGAAAGTACTTTGGTTCTGCTTTCAAAAGATATCAATATACAACATGTTTGGTTTGTGATTTAAGCTTGTCTTTTGAAACAAAATGTCAGGTGATGATTTCTTAATAAGCATGTTTTCTGAATATGCTAGTGGAAGTGCAGTATAATATGTGAATAGTACATACTGAACTTTGTTGTCAAAAGAAGCTTACAACAAATAATTTCAGAAGGGTCAAGTAGCTTCACTTGAACTCACAACCATTAGTCATAGTTTTCTTGAGTTTAAATAATGTTAGGATAAACAAAGCTCCTTGTTCACTTTTATCAATAGGATGCACAAGTACTTATTTTGAAAGTGACTTGAAAAAGAGAGTATAGCCCACAAAGAATGACTATTTCTATTTGTTATTAACCTTTTATTTAAAGGTTTATGTTGTGATATATATATATATAGGAAAAGATATTGTGATCTGTTTTTTTTTTCCAAGCGATGAGTTTTCTGTTTTTCTTTATTAAGAAAGAACATATCACACTGCTTTGAAGTCAGAGTAATTTTTTCTATTTGTATTCACTTGACACGATACAGGCACGGTATGAGCCTGTTTTAGATCAAATCTTTTAATCTTTTTTTTTTTTTTTTTTTTAAAAAAAACCTCAAAACAATGAATAAGGTTTATCTGCTCCATTGGAAAGACTCAGGAAAAGCATTTCCTGCTATACTTCTAATTCCAACCTCTTTCAGCTGCCTTTTCTTAGATTGAGGAGTTCATCAATTTTCCATGTGCTGTCACCCTTCTTATTTATAATCATTTCCTTTTCTATATCAGAAGTTACCAATTCACAGAACCTATAGAATGAAGATTTTTCTTTTCTGAAAAGTATCTAAATTTTTCTTTTTATTAAGAAGAATCAAACTACATCTTTCTAGTGGACTTGAGCCCATCCTGGTTCAATGTCATAGGCTCTGAAACAGTTTAAATGACTGTCTGTTAAGCACCAATTACATGCTTTCTCCATGGCCCATACCAGAGTCAGGGGCTAAAAAAACAAAAATCAAATCAGCCCTTAACATCAAGGGACTTATATGCTGGAGAGACTATAGCATGGAAGCAGATAATTAAATTCAAAATGTATTCAAAATAACTTTTGAAGTGAAAGCACTAGCATCTTGGTGGGGATGGGGGAAGGGTTTAAGATAAAGGAGAGTGGAGTAGTATGAGGTAAGACTTTTTGAGCTGAACCTTGAAACTAGGAATTCTATGAGACATGGTAAAGATGGAATTCATTCCATCCATTATATTCTGCCAGTATAAAGATATAGATGAAATACGACTGCTAGGTAGAAAGAAAAGTGAATAGGCTGTTTTGGTTGGACAATTGAATTCATGAAGGAGAACAATAGGAAATGTCTGAAAAAGAAAGACTAGAACATAATCCTAAAGGACTTAAAATTCCAAAAGAGAAAACTCAGTTTATTTTTTTACTATTGCTTTTTTATTATCTAGTTTATTAATTTTTTAAATCAATGTATTGTTAATATCAGACTGCATATCCAACAGATGTCACTGCATTTGTCTTTGCTCTTTTTTACTTGAAGATTATTATAAACAATAATCTCATTGGGTGAAAGTCAGTGCCAGAATTCCTCTGGGGTTCTAGAATTCAGACATCTGGTGGAAAACGAACAAATTAATAAAATATTGGATAAGTTCACACCTACCACATGATTATTGTCAACAGAAATGACCTTTTCATCAGAGGCACTAAGAAAGGGAGAGCAAGAATGCAAGTTCCGTAAGAGAGGAAAGAAGATATGGTGTGAAAAAAGAATTAGATATAATTAGATAACACAGATGAAACTTCATTCTCATCTGCTTCTTTCCTAAGATGGAAGCAGTTATGTTAGATATTTTCCAACATCAGTGAGGCTTCTGATGCTGGTGATCTGACTAGCTCCTTTGATTAACTCTATTGAAGAGTACAGATTCTATATACTTTGAATTAGCTGAGATACAGGATCTTATATTCTAGAATAGGGTTCCATAAAGTGTGGCCTACTAACCAAATCCAGCCTGCTACCTGTTTTTATATAGTCTATGAGCTAAGAATGGCTTTTAAATTTTTAAATAAACTGTAAAATGACTCATGTTTAGATTGAGATAAATTGGGATGCTTAAGCCTAAATGCCAGCTTTAATGTCAAGGCAAGTATTTTAGAATACCTGGCTTACAGTAGTATTAGGAAACTTATGGATTACTCCATGATCTTCTGATGACAAAATTGGCATTGTTTGTTATTTTCCCCTAGACAAGTGGTACTTGTAAAATACAAACTTGTTTTTCTGGAAATCAGCAAATAGCAAAGCTATTGTTTTTTTAAATAAGTTGTCCTAGATAGTTCTACAAAACAAAATTAAAATGATAGATTAGTATATATGTATAAGTGACCCTTCTCTTATTATTGACTAGAATTCATATGATTATAAATGCATGTCATACTCCAGTTTTCCATTGGATCTGTGATCTCATTGATGTAGGTATTGCTTCAAATTTTTCCTGAGTCTTTTGCATATTTTTGATAAGTTTACTGTAGGAGGTTTCACCTAATGTTCCTGAGAACTTTGTCAAATTGTTTTGGAATTTTATGGATGGCAATGAAGCGTGCAGGCTTCTAGCCACCTAGACTCATTGTGTATGAAGTAATTGATGCACATTTCCTTGTTGTGTGAGCCATACTTCATCAGTTTGGAGCAATGGGAAATGAGTAGCACCATGCTCATGTGGAAGACTGTTAACTCTTAGAGACTGTGACACGGAAAGGTATTGGGAGGAATCAGGAACAAAAGTTCCTAGAATTTAGAGCTCTGAACAGACCTTATAAATAATGCCTAACCACTTCATTTAATAGATAGGTGATGTAACCTGGCCAAAGTCTCATAGCCACTAAATAGGAGAGCCAGAATTCAAAACTAGGTCTTATTCTTTAAAATGTAGTGTCATTCTCACCAGTCCTTGTTGGAAATAAAGAAGCAAGATCCAAGGTTTCTGCTGAGGCAGGATAGCAGTTGATCATTTTAACATCTCATGCCTTGGCAGATAAGATACCACCAGGTAGCCCTAGAAGCTCTTTTTAGGAGAAGCTTTACCCACTGTTCAACTAAAAACTTCTATGTTTTATAAGTTATATTTTCTTACCCTTGGCTATTTGTAAAGCTGTTTGAGAAGAAAAAAAAATACCTCTATCTTCAGAAGATCACATAAACTTCTTAAATGAACTAAAAAAAAAAAAAAGCGTTCTCACTAACACCAGACATGCGCAAATATTTGGGGGAAGGTATCCCTCTTTCTTCAACTTCCATAAGTATGAGTAAAATGTCAGGTTATGATTAGTAAAGCTCACTCTACCCCAAAATACTGATAATATAGAGTTTTAAGAACCACTTGTCTTTTTCCTTACCAACTTCTGTTTCTTCAGTGCATGGAAAGGGAGAAGAGCTTGATTGGTTGGATTTTAGGCTAGATATTGGGCAGTAAACAGCTGGGTACTATTATATGTATACAAACCTACTCAACTTGCCAGCTGACCCTCTGTGGCTTAACCCAGGGTTACTTAGTAACTATAATGTGATGTAAATTGTTCCTGCACCCTAGATATCCCCAAACATCTGTTCTCTAGGAGTATATTAGTCAGCACTTTTGTCATTTATTAACAAATAATAAATTAGTTTTGGTTGGCTAACAAAGTATATTTGAAAAAAATCAAGCCATTGACCATCATAATCTAAAGATTGTAAACTTTCTGTAGTATACAGTATTTAATGCATTATCTGTCCATCTCCCAACTGTCTTAGATAGTATTTTACTTGGAACTTAGGGATGAGTATAAGTCTAACAACTAAATGGGTTGGATGTAGAATGTTAGAGGTGTCAAGGACCTCGGAACATATGTGTGTAGAAACTTGAAGGAACAGTAGAGCAGCCCAAACTTTTTACTTGGCAGAAAAGGAAGCTCAGAAGCAGAGAGGTTGATGACTTGCCCAGCTTCACAGAATTAGTAGGTTATAAGATGATACTCCAACTTAGGTCCCATGATTTCTAGCCCAGTGCTTGTCTCATTGCCCCAAAGCTATTAATAACAATTTTAACTGTTGTTTCTTTATTCCATTCTTAGAGGCTATAATGAGAGATTTGAATTTCTCATCCGCTCAGTAAAGTTACCAAGAGTTATGTGATGAAATAAAACTGCTTACACAGCATGTAAGCATTCAGGTTTCATATCAAGAGGGAAGGGGAAGAAAATCCTCTAAGTTTTATGAAAGAGCTGAGGCTGGAAGTCTGAAACCTCTGCACGACAGATGCCAGGTTATCTATCTCAGATAAGCACAGAACTAATAAGACTTACCTAAAAATAGTTTTCTCACTACCTTCCATCAGACAAGGTCTAGGCTGAGACATGATAATAAAAGCCAACAGGGCTGCCAAGAAACACTCTTTGTCCCTTCAGATTTAGACCAAGAGCAGTGGGACAGACATAGCAGATGCAAAGAGGTGATTGTAGAGAGGATTCCAGTGTCAAACAGAGGATTGGATAAAATGACCTCTGAGATTTCTTCCAATTCAAAGTCTGACTTTTTTGTTGGTCTGGTGTAAACAAATAAGTGCAAACACACTGAAACCTATCAGCACACAATTTGGACGCCAAACCAATGTTAGTTAAAAGGGATGGAATCTTAACTTTTCTTTCTAAAATAGATTGAAAGTCACTTACCCCAAGTTAGATAATTGGGACTAGAACTTGTCCCTTCTTGCAATATAGAATGATCTACCTTGTTGATTTAGTGGCAATGAC
Source organism: Myrmecobius fasciatus (assembly GCA_023553655.1). Classification (NCBI taxonomy): domain Eukaryota; kingdom Metazoa; phylum Chordata; class Mammalia; order Dasyuromorphia; family Myrmecobiidae; genus Myrmecobius; species Myrmecobius fasciatus. Next base: position 26,391 of record JAJPUD010015072.1, read on the forward strand.
ACAATAAAGATTTTCCAAAGGTCCTTGGGCTCTGATTCTATTAGAAGCTTTACAGGGATTAGAGCCACAAAAAAACCCGACAGCATATTAAATGAATTCATTATAAAGGGAAGAAAAGGCATCATATTTAGAGTAAGAGGATTTGAGATTGGGTCCTGGATCGACTACCAACTTGGTTTATATCCTTGGTCAGTTGCTCTCTCTTTGAACCTCACTTTCTTCCCCTTTAAACTAAGAGACTGGACTGAAAAATCATTACAGTACCTTCTAACTGACTCTGAAATTCTGTGATTCTCAGCTTCATCTGATAATGAAGAGGTGGCAGCATGCATCAAATCTCAATTTGACAGATAAGAAAACTAAGACTCCAAGAGGTTGTGACTTGCCCAGTATAATCAGGGAGTAAAACTCAGAGACAAATTCCTCTTTACCTAGTACCATGCTATCATTTCCTCTCCAAACTAGAGGGGTTGGCTAATTAAAATTCTACTTTACTCTTTATGAAATCCATGATTTCACTCCTAAAGTCACTGATTAATTATTCATACCTTATAAGGCAAGTAAGATGTACTTACCTTATATCTAAGTAAAGTTTGGAGACATGTAACATCTTTAGTTTGACTGCAAACTATTCTGCCTGTTGAAACATTGATAGGCTAAACCTCTTAGGTATTGCTTTGCCAAATTTCATGTCCATTTCTCAGTTTTCATTCTTCTCAAATTCTTTTTAGTCTCTGACACAATTGATCACTCCATTCTCCTCGATATTCCCTTCTCTCTAGGTTAATGTGACCCTATTATATCCTTTTTTTTTTTTTTTACCTGTCTCAGCAATGCTTTTTATTTGTGTAGATCTTTCATCCAGGTAATGCCCACTAAAAGTGGGTATCCTCTGGGACTTTTCTGTTTGGGGCTTTCTTTCTCTTCTGTGTGTATACTGTTTTGCTTGATGATCTTCCAGGGATAAAATTGCCTTTTTTGCTAATTATTCTCAAATCCATTTATCTAGCTCCAATTTCTCTCCTTATCTCCAGACTAGCATCCTCCTATTTACCTAAACTAACAATTTGAGTGTCATCTTCAGCTCCTCACTCTCTCACCTCTCTGTATCCAGTCTTTTTCTAAGTCCTGTCTATTTTAGTTTTATACAATCTCTTGTGTAGACCCCCTTCTTTCCTCTGACATTGCTACCACCATGGTGTAGGTCTTCATTACCTGAACTTAACATCCCACCTGAACTATTACAATAGCTTTTTAGCATATCTCTTTGCCTAAAATCTTTCACCACACAATCCAATTCTCTACTCAGTTTTCAAATTGATCTTAAAACATAAGTCTTACCACATTGTACTTATATTCAGTAAACTCTAATGGTTCCCTATTACTTCTAGAATGAAATATGAAATCCTCCTTGGAATTAAAGCCTTAATATTACCTCCCCCCTCACCTTCCAGACATTATAATCCTTATTCTTCCTCATATACTCTTTAGTCTAGACACACTGACCTTTTATTCTCAAAAGAAATGCTTCATTTCCAACTTCATATATCTTAGCTGTCTGTCTTTATGCTTAGAATTGTCTACCTCCTCATCTTTTGCCTCTTGACTTTAATCATGTGCAAGTTGAACTTTGAACTCCTTTAAAGAAAGAGCTTTGCTTTGCCTTGATTTGAGATTGTTGTTCATTTGTTCCATTCATGTCTGACTCTTCATGACCCATTTGGGGTTTTCTTTCTTTCTTTCTTTCTTTTTTTTTTTTTTTTTTTTGCTTTTTGCTGAGGCAATTGGGGTTAAGTGACTTGCCCAGGGTCACACAGCTAGGAAGTGTCTGAGATCAGATTTGAACTCAGGTCCTCCTGACTTCAGGGCTGGTGCTCTAACCACTGCGCCACCTAGCTGCCCCGATTTGGGGTTTTCTTGAGAAGGAAAAGGGAGTAGTTTGCCATTTCCTGCTCCAGCTCATTTTACTGATAGGGTAAGTGACTTGCCCATGATCATACATAGCTAGTAAGTGTCTTATGTCTTCCTTACTCTAGGTCTGTTACTCTATCCATTGTGTCACTTAGGTGCCCACCTCTTTGCATAAACATGGCATGTAGTAAGCATTTCAGTGCTTTTGATAGACTTACTGGAAAATCAGTTTTATTTTTGTACAGTTAGCAGGAAAATTTTTAGACTCAGTGTCGCAGTCTGACATTTTATATTGCTTTATAGTTTACAGAATTATTTTATTTAATCTACATTAAAGACCTCTGAGGTAGTAAACTACAGTTTACCAAGGACGAAAGGGAAGCTCAGATTGGAAAATATGCCTTGACCTACTCATTAGTCTAGTTAGTCTCAGAGATAGTATTCAGGTCCAGATGTCCTAACTTCTCCTTCAAGGCTCAATCTATTTCACCATCCTACCTTCCCATTACATAACTAGATAGTGCAGTGCATAGAAAGTTAGATTTGGAATCAGAAAGATCTGATTGTGATTTCAGGCTCAATCACTTAGTAACTATATGGCTAAACACAACTTACTTAATCTCTCTATGACTCAGCTGCTTTACCTGTAAATTGAAGATGACTTATAAAGTCCTATCTAGTTCTAAAATAGGATCCTATGACATAGGTTAAAGTCTGAGCTGATTCAAGATACTTGTGTATTTCTGGGAAAATCAAGTCAACGTGAATTTATTAATCACTTACCATGTGGTGTTTAGGGATAATTAGACATTTTCTCTCATTCTCATGCCTCTCAAATCTCTCCATAATAGGAATTAAATGTAAGGTATAAAGCAATGCCAACTTTCTCAATGGTTTTAGGATACAATTAATTCAAACAAGGCAACATCCCAATGAAGTAACAACAAAAAGATGATTCTTAACTCTTAAAATCCTCAGCCCTTCTTCACTCACCATCTCCTGTATTCTTGGAAGCATGACTGCATAAGCCAACCTATCTACTTGTAGCAGAAAACAACTTTATATCCTGAAACGCTTTCCCCATTCTCCCAGTGCCACAGAGATCCAAAAGGCACAAATTTGCTGAAGCTATGATAGTTCTGCAAAACAGAGCTTGGAGGAAGAAAGAGAGGGAAAGGGGATGGGTAAACATGAAAAGATGGTTGTGTTACACTCTACAGTCTGAGGGAAAGAGTCCAACATCAAGCGGGGGTCACATCTGTTCAGATGTCACTTAGATTAGGACAGAGAAGGGTAAACTGTTCCTCAGCATGGGAGGAGGCTGAGATACTTTGAGGTCTAGCTGTCAGGAAAACTACCCTCAAAGGCAAGCAAGACAGAAAATGAACAAGAGGAGAAAATAAAGAAAAAAAAACCCACTGAAAATACTACAGACCCCAGGAGAAAGGGAAGATATCAACAGTAGGAGGAAACATGGCTTATAGATCAGATAAAAGATTTCTTAGACACTTAGAAATAAATATTGAAAGACAAAGAAAAATAAATCTGCATCTGATGCAGCAGAGAACCCTCTGGATTCCCAAGAAAGCACAGAATCACAACTGGATGTTCCAAAAGAGAATAAAAATTATAAAAGTAGAATGTATGACCTACACAACAGAAATAATTGAAAGAATAAAAAGTTTTTACGATGGTGGCATAACTTACCAAAAGAAATAAATGAGAGAATAACCATTTGGAAATGTAAGAACATGGAAGTGAAAGAGAAGGATACTCAGGAAGGAAAAAAAGTGAAGAAAGGCAAAAGCACTAAAAGAAAGCACGATCTCTGTACAATCAAAACATAGTGATTTTGAAGAATGACCATAAAAATAATTTAAGCAGTATAGAGTTCCCAGAAGAATAAGTCAAAAAACTTGAATGCTATAATATAAGAAATAATAGAAGAAAACTTAGCAGAATTTCTGATCATGAAATACAAAGAGCCAATTTATAGAATCCACAGATTAGCTCTGATGGTGGGGTTAAGGTGACACCTATGCTCTGAATTAACTCCAAGATTCATATTGAGGAGAATTAGGAATAGGGGTATCTATGTTCTTTCAAAAAGAGCACAGAAAAATGAAATGTTAAAACCTAACAGAATAAGTTGAAAAGAAGATGAATTGATATTTTACTTGAATGCTTAACTGAAAAGGGGGGAAAGTAGAATAATTATAAAACTATATAAAATGTGTAAAGAAAAAGAAACAAATAAACAAAATACCAAAATTAGGGGGGAAAGTAACAGATGAAGTCAGTATAAAGGGGGGGGGTTCTTAAGGATGAGGGGCAGAGAGGCCAGTGGAAATAGGATAGCTTTAAAATAGATTTAAGCTAAAATAACTGAAAAGTTATGTCGATAAAAGAAGAGGGACAAATTTTAATTTGGAAAAATAAATATTAGAAAAAATGAAGGAAAATATAAACCTAAATCTTATAACTTTGAATGAATTATATAATACAATAAAATAAAATCATGGCAGATTCAATAAGAAAACGAAATCTCACAATCTATTGCTTACAGGAAAGACATTTTTAAGAACAATGATACACACAGAATAAAAATGAAAGGATGGCGGGAAATTATCATACATCTAGTGAATTCATAAAAGATGGAGGCATAAAGATAGGTAAGGACAAGATGATTCTTATTTGCTAATTGAGTCAGTAGTTTCAACCAAATTTCAGTTTATAAAATAAACTCTTAAAAATCAAAAATACAATAATAACAATCTAATAGGTAACAATAGAAAAAGAAATCCCATTCCAAATATCTCCAATATTCATAAAATATCTGAGGGACAATTTATCAACATGTACAAAAGACTTGTGTAGATTAAATTACAAAGTGTTCCTTAAAGAAATGAACAATTTAAATAACTAGAGGAATATTCTAGAATTGTGGCTAGGGCTATATCATTTTAATAAAAATGACAATATATCAAACTTTAATTATACTTTTATTTTTAATGCTATACCAATAAAATGATCAAACGAATCTTTTATAGAACTTGATAAAATAATAACACAATTCATTTGGAAAAACAGAAAATTCTATAATACTAAGAGAAATGATGAAAAGAGGTCCAGACAAAGAATAGTACTTCCAAACTTTAGGTTATATTTATGAAGCAGCAGTTATCAAAATCATCTATAAATGGTTAAAAAAATAGAGATTAGTGAAAGAACATAACCAAAAGAGATTCAGAAGAAAATGAAGCTCAGATATTCAGTGTTTGGTAAAGTGGAAAATGTAAATTAAGAATTACCTGTTTAATAAAAACAGTCTTTCCCAAATTAGACATAGATCATTACCTTTTATCAGTAACCTTTCCCCAGTAGGTAAGTAGCCAAGGGATATAAATAAATAGTTCCAAAAAGAAAAATTACAAACTATTAACAACCAGATGAAAGTGCTCCAGATCACTACTAATTAAAGAAATGCAAATCAAAACAACCTTGAAATTTTACCTTACAGCCTGCAAATTGGCAAAGATGACCAAAAATAGAAAAATAGTTTTTGTTGGAGGAGTTGTAAGAAGTTATGCACACTGGTGCACTTTTGGTAAAATCATGAATCAGTACAATCATTTTGGAAAGCAATTTGAATAATGCAAATAAAATAAAATGACCTTATCCTTAGCAAAGAATTAGAAAAAAATAGATGCCCATTGATTAGAGTTTATAAATGGAATGTAATATTATTGTGCTGTAAGAAATAATGAATGATATTAATACAAGTGTAGATCTAGTAAACTGATACAAAGTTAAGTAGATCCAAGAAAATAATATATACAGGGACTACAGTAGACATAGAAAAAACAAGCATATATCTGCACAAATCAAAAGTGAATGTTGCAGAATTATGGAGAATAAGCATGTCTCAAAAGGAAGATATCAGAAAACACTTTCTAAACTTTTGCAAAGCTTTGAGGTTCATAAGTGTTACATATTGCATGTATTTTCAGAGTTTTTTGATGTATTGATTAGTTATGTGTAGTTTTTCCTTTTCCTCTTTTGTCTTTAAAAATACTATTTCTTATATAGAATGTTAGGGGAGGGGGAATATTGGTGAAATGATGGTGATTTAGTAAAATATATATGTATCTCCAAAAGCTTTAAAAAAAAAAGATAATGCACAGTGCTTTTGTGAGCAATAGTAAAGAGACCATTTTTAATCAGATAGTAGAATAAGGGGAGAAAAATGAGGTGCAAGAAGACTGGAAACATAGAGAAAAAAACCCTTTAAAACCATTAACTTATGCCATTTTAATTTTTTCCCACATTCACATGAGTACCAGTGTATATAATTATTTTGCATTAAAAATGTTTGTTTATAAAAAAAATCACAAAAATAAAAATGCCTAATTTTCTCTTACCCATCCCCTTTCCTATATCTATTCCCAATTACTGAGTTTAAAAATTTTGCTAAATATTATTTATGTCACTTTAGGCAAGTCACTTCACCTCTTTTAGACTCAGTTATCTTTCTTATAAGGGCACAGGATTAGAATATCCCTCAGATCCCTTCTGTGAATCTTTGAGGCTAAACTCTACCATGTATTAAGTCATGAGTAGCCCAGAAGCTCCCTTCCTTCCCACAACTTCCTGCTTGCTTATTTGTATCCACACCAATTCCATCCCTTTGGTGTCTCCATCCCAGTTACTCTTTGCCCTCTTCCATTGTCCCCTCTGGAATCCATCTTGTGTTCTTACAATCTGCCTTTCATAGTAGGCTTATGTCCTTTCCAAATAAATTATTTTATATATTTTTTGTATTTTATTTATTTTTTCCTCAAATAGAAGATAAGCTCTTTGAAGACAAAGATTGTTTCATTTTGGTTTTGTTTTTAATCTCCAGAGCCTAGCACACAGTCTCTGAAATAAGGTAGATGCTTAATATTACATGTTGATTGATTGTTTGATTAAAAAGCATAGATTTGAGGCAAACCTTTTGATCTAGTATTGTCTCTATGGGGTCTGTATCCCAAAGAAATTGTAAAAAAAAAAAAAAAAAAAAAGGGAAAAGGACCCACAAGTGCAAAAACTTTTATAGCAGCTTTTTTTATAATGGCAAGAAACTAGAAACTGAGTGGATGCCCATCAGTTGGGGAATGGCTTGAATAAGCTATGCTATATAAATATTATGGAGTATTTTTGGGATCAGTGGGAGGGAATTCCAAGGCAGACAGAGTTTGACACAGTGAAGGAAACACATAGTAATAATGACACAGTTGTAGGTATGAAATAGTGTAGGGAAGCTAGATGGCTCAGTGGATAGAGTGCCAGGTCTGGAGTCAGGAAGACACATGTTCTTGAGTTCAAACATGGTCTTGGACACTTCCTAGCTGTGTGAACCCTGTTTATCTCAGTTTCCTGATCTGTAAAATGAGCTAGAGAAGGAGATGGTAAATCATTTTAAAGAAATGGACAAAGCTTTGCCAAGAATAAGATTAGGAAGAATTGAACATGACTGAAAAATAACTCAAAAGCATGGAACACTATCCTATCTCCAGAGATTAATGTTAGGACATTATATGGGAATTCATTCAGCATGGTAGAGTTTTTAATTAGAAGATCTTAGACTCCCTTCCCACTCTGAGGTTTTGTTTTTGTTTTAATTCTAAAACCCTACTTAAATGGCTTTTAAAATATTATTTTAATATTTTCTTTTCTTTTTTTGCTGAGGCAATTAGGGTTAAGTGACTTGCCCAGAGTCACAGCTAGGGAATGTTAAGTGTCTGAAGTCAAATTTGAACTCAGGTCCTCCTGACTACAGGGCTAGTGCTCTATCCACTGTGCCACTTAGCTGCCCTAAATATTATTTTAAGATTGTGATCCTGTAATTCTTATATTCTAAGAACCTGTGATTCTGAGTCGAATAAATGAATGTCTCTAATATAATCCCCTCTAACATTTTCCTTAGTCTTTATAAAGCAAGATTGCCTCAGTCAATTAATCTCCATTCCCTTTCCTCTGTGAATATTCTTTTAATCTCTTTACAATTCTTTTATCCTTTTTCTTTTGATGTAGTCCCAAAAAGCCAGTCACTTCCTTCCTCTAATTCTCTTGTTCTTTTCTCATTGACTGTTCTTTTAACAGGTCCAGGTGCGCTCGCTCTCTCTCTCTCTTTCTCTCTCTCTCTCTCTCTCTCTCTCTCTCTCTCTCTCTCTCTCTCTCCTTTTCTCTCTCTCACTCTCTCACTCTCTTGCTCTCTCTCTCACTCTCTCTCTCGCTCTCGCTCTCGCTCTCTCTCTACATATATATATATATATCTGCAAAAGCTTTTTTTTTTTAAAGAAATGATAATGCACAATGCTTGTGTGAGCAATAGTAAAGAATGCCTGTTTTCCTCAGGATTTATATTACTAACCTTTGTTTAACTCTATCTCTCCATTTTTCATTTTTTTAATCTTCTCTGAGTTTTAAAAAATTTACCTTGTTATTATACCTTATTTGGGAGTTATTCTTTTACTGATATTGTTAGCATCAGAAATCATTAAAGGAAGGTAATCCCTAATTTGGGGATTTTTTTGTATAGATCTGGTTTTCAATATGCAGGAACTTTGTATTGTTGGTACCTCAGAAAAAGCTATAAAATCTCCAAATTTATTTTTATCTATAAAGTTTTACAACTTTTTAAGTTATAGCAGGCAGCTAGGTGGTACAAGGTATAGCATTAAGTCTAGAGTTAGGGGGATCTGAGTTCAAATCCAGTCTTGGACACTGATTAGTTGTGTTTATCTCAATTTCCTCAAATGTAAAATGGGAATAAGAACAGCACCTACCTCTCAGCATTGGCTATTGTGCTATTAAAAGTTCCAAAGCATTGAGTCTGAGAAGTGAAACCCAAGATGAGCACTAAGAAAATGATCCAGCTTTCTCACTCTCTTTAACTTGGCATTTAAGGCCTCCCCAATTTACCTTTTTAGCTTTATATCTTATCATTATTCTTGCCCCTTAATTCTGTATCCAGACAACTTGGAATATTCATTCTTTGCACATATCCCCCACTTTTCTTCCTCCATACCTTTAATCTACTCTGTCCTATGTCTGGAATGCCCTTCCTACCTGTTGAACTTTTGTCCATTCATCCATCCATCTACATCCAACTTAAATGTTACCTTCCCTAGTAAGCTTTCCCTTATTTCTTAGCCAATAGTAATTTCTCTCTCCTCTTAATTCACTGAACTTTGTATACTATTCCATACATTACATATACATGTAAATGCATACTATTTACATACTTAAAGTATTCTAATTTTCATTTAAGTTACTTCTGTACCAATTTTGTCTATTGCTAATAAACTGTATATTTTTTGAGAGTAGGAAAAGTGTGCTTCAATTACCTTTTTATCTTGCCCAGAACTAGAAAACCTATCTAACTTACAAACTCAGTGGCACTTCTAATTAAACATATAACATAGAATAAATTATTGAGCCTTTCTAAATTTCCATTTCTTCATCTTGAAAATAAGAATATCTTGTGATAACAAAAAGGCCAATGTTAAAATCAAATGATATCTCAATTCAATTACATATAATTTTATTATATATCAGTCAGATTCAAATTAGAGATCTGCCATGAATTATGTGTGACTTAGAACACACAAATACTTCTAACATTCCCTCGAGGATATTTTTCATTTGTTAAAATAATTGACCAGATTGTTTTTAAAGTCCCTCCAACTGCCACAATTCTGAGTTCTAGGTTCTAGGTTAGACTTATTAAATGGATTTCTAAATTTATTTGGCCATCAAATACATTAGGGTTTTAAATATATTGATGCAATACATAAATATTAGTATGGGGAGCCTCTTTTATAAAAAAATGGAGATCAGAAATATTTTAGGTCTATCATTCCATATTCCAAGGTGTCTTTTAGTTGTCACATTTCATCTTCTCTATATTCTTTTCCCGTTCTTAGCTTTCTGCATTTCTATAAAGATAACTCAATGTCATTGACAAGTGATTCTTCTCTGAAAACAGAGTTTCTTTTAATGAGAAAATAGAACAGAAGGCAGAAGAATTGTGCTGAGCTCTAAAAAAGAAAGGTCTGATTAGAAAGGGGAAAACCAAAAGAAATATAGCAAAAAAGAAAAAGAGGGCTTACAAAAGTCATTAGTAGATGGAAAGTAGTACTGAATGTACTGAACTAGGAGTAAAAAGATCTGGCTTCTAGTTTCAGCTTTGCCCTTAAATGACCCATGCAAACATGGTACTCCATCTTAGTTCTCTGGGCCCTAAATTATAGGATTTTGCTAGATGACATCTCATTTTCCCCTTTCAACTATAATACTTTATATTCTTACATTCTCTCCTCTATGGTCCTTTCTACCTCAAATACCATGAGCTCTAAAATTGTATGTCCTCATATCCTTTCAAGTACTAAAATTCTATATATGGAGATCTCTTTCACTTCTAATATTCAATCCTTTAAAGTTTCTTCCAGTTCTGCCATCCTAAGAATCTAGAAGTTGCTAAGTGCTCCATGAGGGTGCTTTTTGAAAAAATATTCAGAGACTATCTCCTGAATTGTTTATTCTTATTGTGGATGAAAGTAAAAGACATGTCTTCTCTTCTTCAAGGTTATGACATTAAGCCACGGTCCCATCAATGCTATCCTGAGTGTTTACGTGTACAGTGCAAAGAGAAGTGTCAGTGTCCAGCTATTTCACTATTTTCTTATGACCCAGCCTTCCTAAAGATATTTGGTATTAGGATCTAAAAGTGCCTAACTATTTATCATATTATCTTTAAATGTTGTGAGCAATGTCAAGTAGTCCATTTTTTAATGATGACATCCACTTTGAACTCAGAAGACCCTTGTTATCTTTTTTCACAAAATGGAGACGGATAGAGTCTGTCCAGTGAAGTGGGGAGTGAAAGCCTGCTCATTCTGGGAAGTATCTAACTTCTCAAAATAACAGAATCTCAGATACTTAGTCGATGTATGCTCCCCGGCAAATCATTTAATCTTGTCTGCCTCAGTTTCCCCAATTGTAAATAATATGTTACATGTTACTTTATGCATAGATAAAGGGAACACAAGATACTTTAATAAGGGCATATAATTTTGGGATCCTTCCACTCATTAGTGATCTCCCCTTCCTTCAAATCTTATGTGTGCTGAGCTTGTTGTTCAGCTGCTTCATTCATATACAAGTTTTCATGACTGTGGACCATAGCATGCCCGTGGGGTTTTCTTGGCAAAAATAGTACAGTGGTTTGCCATTTCCTCCTCTGGTGGATTAGACAAAGAGAGATTAAACAGCTTGCCCAGGATCACACAGCCATTGAGAGCTGGTCTTTGTGACTCCGGGCTGGGTGCTCCATCTACTCTATCACCTCGATGTGGGCGTAATCATACCCCCGACTTTACAAAGTTACACCAATCACATGAATGAATATCTCTTTGCAGACTTGAAAGCATTCTCCCAGATGTGGTAGTGCACAGAATGCCCCACTGTGAGGGAATGAAGCTCATGGGAGGCAAGCTTTGTTTTGATCTTTTCATTCCTAGAACCTGCCCCATAATTAAGCATTGATGAGTGCTTGTTTATTGAGTGACTTCGGGAAGAACTGACACCTTCTCTGTGCCTTAAAGTACCCAGAGTGGAGGTCAGACCATGAAGACCCCACCCCCTCCCAGTCAGGCATTCCCTTTGAGAGGGTGCTTTCCCCCTAACCCATTGCATTACCTGATTTTCTTTCTAAGGCTGACATGTTTCGAAGTTGGAGTCTCAACCACAGAACATCAGAGTTGGTGGCAATTGCTGCTCGTGTAGGTTGTAGTTAAGAAGGCTGCTAATGAAGAGCTCATCAGCCTTGACGAGAGTCTATTTATAGTAAGACCATTAGGGCATGCAGCTGTTCTTTGCCACATTCCATCATGAAGCTCCTAGTTTCTGTCAGCCACAAATGATATTTTTAGCTGCACCGTTCAAACTGAGGCAGAAAAGGTTACAGAGTCAACTGGGAATAAGTTTAGTATTGTACTGTTTTGTCTGCTTTCCTGTCTTCAACCCCATCCCAGCCTCAGTATCACTGCCTTTCTGCTATTTACTCTATCATCCTTCTTCAGGATTGGAAAAACAAAATATTAGAACTGGAAGAGACCTCTGAGGTAACCTCTGTCTAAAACAGGAATTACTTTTACAGAATACACAGTAGGTTATCATCTAATCTCTGCTTGTGGACCCTTATAACAGAACTTTTCACTTCCCTCTCTTTTCACTGCTGGACTGTTCTGATTTTTAGAAATTCTTCCTTCTGCTGAGTCAAAATTTGTTTCTGTGTAACATCCTTTAACTGGTGTTCATCCTGCCCTCTAAGGCCTATAGGAGTAAGTCAAACTTCTCTCCTTATGTAAATATTTTAAGACTTCAATAGTATCCTTCCTTATTTTCTTTTTTTCCCCCAGAATAAGCATCAATTAAATTTGATTCAACAATGA
>JAJPUD010015073.1:0-19127 GCA_023553655.1 Myrmecobius fasciatus
GGAATTTCTCTTTCTCTTGTTGATATGCTTTGTCTGTAAGATATAAATGTGCTGATGATTTGTTTGAGTTTATTTTATATCCAACAACTTTACTAAAGCTGTGAATTTTTTTGAGTGGGTTTTTGGATGATTTTCTAAAACTCTAAAGTTTATCATCCTATCATCTGCAGAGTGAGAATTTTATTTCTTCATTGCCTATTCTAATTCATTTAATTTCTTTTCCTTTTCTTATCACTAAAGCCAGCATTTCTAGTACAATGTTGAATAATAGTGGTGTTAATGGGCATCCTCGTTTCATTCCTGATCTTATTGGGAATGAATCCAGCTTCTCTCCATTAAAAATAATGCCTGCTATAAGTTTTAGATAGATAGTGCTTATTATTTTAAGGAAAGCTTCCTTTATTCCTGTGTTCTGTAGTATTTTTAATAGAAAAAAAGTTGCTGTATTTTGTCAAAAGCATCTATTGAGATCATCATATGATTTCTGTTGATTTTGTTATTGATATAGTTGATTATGATAATAGTGTTCCAAATACTGAACCAAACCTACATTCCTGATATAAATTCCACTTGGCCCTAGTGTATTATCCTGCTAAAAAATTCCTGTAATCTCTTTAGTAATATTTTATTTAAAATTGTTGCATCAATATTCATTAGGGAGATTGGTCTATAATATTCTTCCTGTGTTTTGGCTCTTCCTGGTTTAAGTATAGTGTCATATTTGTGTCATAGAAGGAATTTGGCAGTACTCCTTCTTTACCTATTTTTTCAAAAACTTTAAATAGTATTTGAATTAATTCTTCTTTGAATGCTTGGTAGAATTCACTTGAGAATCCATCTGGTCTTGTCCATTTTTCCTTAGGGAGTGCATTAATGAATTATTCAATTTCTTTTTTCCAAAATGGGACTATATAAGTAACTATTCATCATTTTAGGTTAGATTCTCAGAATTTCTGTCATAGAGTTGGACAAAATAGCTCCTAATTATTGCATTAATTTCTTTTTTCATTGGTGATAAGTTTACCCTTTTCATTTTTGATGCTGGTGATTAGATTTTTTTTTCTTTTTTCTCTTTTTCTGATCAAAATAACTAAATGTTTATCTCTTTTATTAGTTTTTTTTCATATACCTAACTTCATTTTATTTATTAGTTCAATAATTTTCTTAGTTTCTATTTTATTAATCTTTCCTCTGAGTTTCATAATTTCTAATTTGGCATTTAATTGGAGGGTTTTAATTTGTTGTTCTAGCTTTTGTAGCATCACTAATTTGATACCCTCTTTTTCTATTTTATTCTTGTAGGTATTTTGAGATATAAAATTTTCCTTAAGAACTGCTTTGGCTGCATTCCATAGGTTTTGGTATTTTGTTTCATTATTGCCATTCTCTTTGATAAAATTATGAATTGTTTCTATGATGTGTTGTTGAACTACTCTTTCTTTAGAAGTAGATTATTTGATTTCCAATTGGGTTTTAATCTATCTTTCCCTGGCCCTTTATGGAATATAATTTTATTGCACTGTGGTCTGAAAAGGAAGCATTTATTATTTCTGCTTTTTTGCATTTGATTGAGAGGTTTTTAATGCCCTAATAAATGGTCAATTTTTGCATAGGTGCCATGTACTTAGGAGAAAAAGGTATATTCGTTTATGTCCTATTGAATTTTCTTCAGAGGTCTATCATATCTAGGTTTTCAAGGATCCTATCAACCTCCATATTTTTTTTTTCTTGTTTATTTTGTGGTTAAATTTGTCTGATTCTGAGAGAGGAAGTTTGAGGTCCCCCAGTAGAATAGTTTGGCTATTTATTTCTTCCTGTAAGTGGCCTAAAATCTTCTCTACGAATCTGGCTGCCATATCACTTGGTACATATGTATTTAGTATCATTACTATTTCATTATTTATGGTACCCTTTATCAAGCTGGACTTTCATTGCTTATCTCTTTTAATGAGATCTATTTTACTTTTGCTTTTTATCTGAGATCACAATTGTTATTCCTGCTTTTTTTTTTTAATTCAACTGGAGCATAACAAATTCTGTTCAGGACTTTTACCTTTACTATATATGTGATTCTCTGTGTCAAATTTGTTTCTTATAAACAAGATATTGTAGGATTCTGGTTTTTAATTCACTCTGAGATTTGCTTCCTTTTATGAAAGAGTTTATCCCCTTCATATTAACAGTTATGATTACTGCTCTGTGTTTCCCTCCAATCTATTTTCTCCCCTGTCTCTCTTTCCACCCTATCCTTAATCCTGTTTTTTTTTTACCCACCCCACCCACTATCTTATTTCCTATCTCCCCTCCCCCCTTCTCAATAACTTTTTTCACACCCCACCTACTAATTCATCTCCTTCCTTCCTTACCCCCTGCTCTTATTAGTATTGTTTTTTAATAACCCACCCCATCCACTACCTTATCTTATATCATCTCTTTCCACTTCTCTTACTTTTCTTGTTCATGGTCTTCAAGTAGGTCAATGATTTTAAAATTATTTCTTCTGGATCTATTTTCCAGATTGGCTGGTTTTCCAATGAGGTATTTCACATTTTCTTTCATTTTTCTTTCATTCTTTTTAGCTTATTTAACTGAATCTTGCTGCCTCACAAAGTCGTTAGCTTTTGTTTGCTCTGTTCTAGTTTTTAATGTGTGATTTTTGTGAGTTAGCTTGTGTATCTCTTTTTCCATTTGGTTAATCCTACTTTTGAGGAATTGTTTTCTTCATTTTTTTTCCATTCTTTTTCAAGCTATTGATGCTCTCATGCATAGCATTCATTTTCTTTCTCATTTTTCCTTCTACCTTTCTTATTTTCCTTTTCAAATCTTTTATTAGCATTTGTAGGAAACCTCTTGGCCTTGAAACCAATTAATGTCACGCTTGGAGATTTCTTATGTGGACATTCTGTCTTTGAGTGTGTTTTGGTCTGCCCTGTCACCACAAAAGCTTGCAGTGATTAAGATTCTTTTCTGTTTCTTGCTCATTTTCTTTCCTTTTCTTTTCTTTTGGTATTTCCTCTTTTTTTGATTTAAAGGTCAAGCTCCAATCCTGGGTTATAGGGGGTGATGGATGAAGCTTCTTGTGCAACTCTGACTCTTGGCTTTGAGCCCTGAATCCCTTGTGTTTGCCAGAGGTAGCTTTGCCTGCTTTTTTTTTCAGAAAACAGTCTGGTCTTGCAGATTTTGCATTCTGAGCTGAGACTGAAACCTGCTCCACTGATTTGCTCCTTTACTAAACCTAGACTAAGGGTCTTAATTACTGATTTGTTGTGATTAAGACCCTCTCACCAGCTTTCCCAGAATCTATTTGACTGGGGCTGAAAACCTTTTTCATCCCAGTGAGACTGACCTTTCTTGAAGTTTTTCCATTCTATTTAGAGCTGGAGAGTGATTTCATTCCCTTCATCTATTATCAGAAACTATGTTTCATGTCATTTTTGAGGGAAACTGGGAGAGCTCAAACAGCTTCCCGACTTTACTCTGCCATCTTGACGCCATTGCTATAAGATGGAGGACTGTTAAGCACAATTTATAGCCTCTAAAATTGACTTTGCACTGGGGCAATTAGGAATGTTTTGGTGGGAGGGAGATTAATTATGCTTTAGTGGAATTTTAACAATATTGGTGTTTTACTTTTATTGATCTTCCCAGAAAAGTTTATAGAGACTCTTTAACTGAAAGAAATTGAATTAACATTTTTTAAGATGAAGAAATTATTAATGTTAATTCTGATAGGGTTCTTTAATGTGAAATTAAGACAGTACATATATATATATATTTTAACTGGTTGTATTGAGGCATTTTAAAGCTGTTCTCACTGTTTAGGCAGAGTCTGGGAACGGTTTGTCATGTCTTTGTACCTTTGAACATCATTTATACTTCAATATGTTTTAATATAGATTGTTTATTAAGCATTTTAAAGCAAAATTATTTGTGTAATTTTGAATTTAACACTAGCTATTAGATATTAAGATAAGCTTTGAATTTTCTAAAATGAATATCTTAGTGTTATCAATGTAAGATCATAGTCAATACTTATTTAGGATATGTGATCTTTGAGAAGTAAATTCACTTTGATTAATGAGACTTTATTTGAGATATTTGAGATAAAATCTCTTGAAATTGTAAGTGGTATTATTTGGTGTTTTGAATTCTGGTATGATTGTCTGATGTATCATCAAACTAGTAATCACCATCCGAAAGGAATATGCCACAGCTGTTCAGAGGAATATGATCCTGAATTGTTACACACATGGAGGTTAGTATCTGGACAAGAGTTGGAAGGACAACCTTGACCTCCATTTAAGGTGGGATCATTTTAACTCAGTTTCTTAGTGATGTTCTTTTGAATAAGAAGCCACGTGATTATTGCCGTCTTGCTATAAAGTGGAATTGATATTACATACAATAACTTAAAAGTCAAACTGAGCTAAGGATGCTTTATTCTGTCATGTATGTACTCTCAGACTAAGGTCTGAAGGACCAGTTTTTTTATGATAATCATGTTCCTACTTTTTCTTCTTATAACAAATTTCTATAATCAGGGCAAGTGGTCAGTAGGATTTATGAGTAAAATTCAAGTATGTATTGAATACTATTTTTTGTTTCTGGTCTCTGGGTAAATTAGAACTCTCTAGCCAATTGGAGAAACATTCAGAAAGAGGGGGGGTTTGTAGGGTTTATAAAATCTTATGTTTTGTGGTTTGTATTTTACACTCCTCAACTGACACCTTGTCTGTTGCAAGTTGCCCTTTCTCATGAGATTGCAATAAATCATTTTTTCACTTTTTACATTGAGAGTTTGTGATTTTAATTTGGGTAAGGGTCACTGTGCTACACATATATGTGTATATATTAAAGTATACATTTACATTTATATATTTATGCATATATAAATGTATATATAATGTGTATATAACTGTAAATTTATATATTTATATATACACATATACATATGTACACAAGTGTATTGTATATATGTATACACATACAAGAACAATACACACACACACACACACACAGATACATATACAGGTTCATATCCAAGCACCAACTATTCTGGTCCTCATTGTCTGAAGGTGAGAGATGTCACATTTCACTCATCTTCTGGTGCTCTTATGAAAGTTAGAAATGTCGAGACTCTCTGCAAATACCTCCAGACCCCACTGATGGTGGTCTCTCTATCGTAGTTAATCAGTTAAAAAGCATTTCTTAAATGCTTACTAAGTTCTAGGTTCCCTCAAGCAATATCAATACAAAAATAGGCAAAAGACAGTACCTGTCCTCAAGAAGCTCAAAAATCTAATGGGAAAAGCAACATGTAAACAATTATGTATAAACTGTTTAAGGGATAAATACGAAGTAATCAATAGAGAAAAACTAATTTATGTACATATATATGCAAATATATATGCATATGTAAAAAGGTAGATATGAATTTTCTATCAAATGCATAAAATATACACCCACATTTATATATATATATATACACATATGAATATATATATGTGTATGTATATATATATATATATAAGCATAGATGATCACACAAAAATGGTCAAAACAATTTAAAAATTTTCAATCCTATTCTGCTGCCAAATTTATAGGCATGATAGATGAGTTCTTGAGTGTTATAACCTTCTGAAAAATGAAGGACAAAGAAAAAACTTCTATAAAGATCTTTTATATTTCTTTTTCTGTTCTCAACCACTGTTGCTGAACCTATGCACTAATTAGTTGAGTAACCAAATTGAAAAGTGAGCTCAAGTGCTAATGCTTCCTCTAGGCTTTAGAAGAAATTATTCTTTTTTTTTTTCCTGAGGCAATTGGGGTTAAGTGACTTGTCCAGGGTCACACAGCTAGGAAGTGTTAAGTGTCTGAGGCCAGATTTGAATTCAGGTCTTCCTGACTTCAGAGTAGATTCTGTATCCACTGTGCAACCTTGCTGCCCTAAAGAACTTATTCTTAACACTAGG
Source organism: Myrmecobius fasciatus (assembly GCA_023553655.1). NCBI lineage: Eukaryota > Metazoa > Chordata > Mammalia > Dasyuromorphia > Myrmecobiidae > Myrmecobius > Myrmecobius fasciatus. The sequence continues at coordinate 5,973 of JAJPUD010015073.1, forward strand.
ATAGGATAAGGGAGTCCCTATGCTAAGTGGAAGACTATAATTCTGAAGAATATTTATTGAATAACAATGCCAGACTATATTTTGTGTTGCACATAGAATCTATATTCCATAGTGCAGCTTGTACACAGTGTTTTCTTTAAAAATTCTGTTGTTCCACATAATTTACTCAACTGTTCCTACTATAAGTGTAAGAGGCATAGTTTCATATTGTCTAGAGAGCTGATTGTAGACTCAGGAAGGTTTGACTTTTAATTTTATTTAATTGTTTTTTGTCCTTAATTCTGGAAGAGGACCATGATATCAGGAAGATGATTCCATGACTTGTAAGTGAATTGGATGTAAATGAGGTAGGGTTATGCAAAGTCATCATCCTTATTTTCTCCTCCAGTGTCATTTAGGTCCATTGACAAGACAGAAGGTCTTTCACAGATCTCATTACGAATGAGGTGATATCCATTCAGTGACTAAGATAAATGATTAAGAAATGAGGCTAAGGAAGGCCTCTTTTATCTAGCCAAAGGGAAAAAAAAGAAGAAAAAATCAATATGCATAGGGAAGACCCTTAGGATTTCTGACTCAACCACAGACAACTGATATTTTCACTTATTCTCAGTTCTCAAAGCTCAGACAATGACCACATTAAGCTTGGGCTGGGACCTAATGTTGTCTAATCAATGAGAGTGATTTAGATTTAATAGATTGCCTGGATAATCTTAGTAAAGTTACTCTAACAACTTTCTTAGATTCTAAATTGCCTAACAACTGTTCATCTGCATTGTTAGGTGGTAGATCTTTCCTAAGATGGCCCATAACAAGGAAATCACAGGTAAGAATGAAAATTTAATCATTGATGTCTCTATTCAAAACTAGTTAGGCTGATCTCACTGTCTTATCTTACTTTGAAGAAGAAGTAGAGAGCTGGTGGAGAGCAGACACAACTTTCTATGACCACCTCTGACCTTCTCTCAAATCAAACAGATTAAACCTCTAAATTGGTTTTGAAGTCAAAGAACCCACAAATATTTGTAGTACAATACATTCTCAGAAGAAGATACGTTGAAAGAACTTCAAAACAGGTCTGTTTCAAACAGCCAAAGGACAATCAACCATGGAGTTGGGGCAAGATGCTAGGCTGGGGAGTCAGAGTTGCAACTTCCACACATCTGGGAATCTTCTATGAGACTCTTAGGCTACTCTGTCCTTGTTGCAAGTGTGTGATCTAAAAAAATTGTTATAAAAGATAAATTGTAAACCACCCAGCACTAGAAGTCAATGAGCAAAGCTGCCCGAGGGCAAACTAAAGTAGCTGTCACTCCTTTCCATTAAGAACAGACCTCAACCCTTAAAAAGAAGATGAGCAAAAAAAAAAAAAAACTCTCACCAGAGAGAGTTTTTATGGAGAGAGAGAAGAATAGAGCTCAAATCCTAAGGTTCCTAAAGGCAAAGCAACTTCAAATGAAGCTCCAAAAGGAGATTTTAACTGGTTCCCATTTCACAAGGGTTTCTTGCAAGATTTCATGAATGATCTTTAAAAGAGAGAAGAAAAATGGGGAAAGGAAATGAAATCATTGAAAGAAGGAAGAGAAAAAAGCATGTAATGCCCTACAAAATAGATATGAAAAAGATACCAATTTATTGAAAAACAGAATTTGTGAAATGGAAAAAAAATTCAATGAACAAAACAATTAAGTTGGCTAAATACAAAAGGAGCTAAAAAAGGTAACCACAGGGCAGCTAGGTGGCACAGTGGATAGAGCACCAGCCCTGAAGTCTGGAGGACCTGAGTTCAAATCTGGTCTCATACACTTAATATTCCCTAGCTGTGTGATCCTTGGCAAGTCACTTAACCTCAATTGCTTAGCAAAAAGCAAAAAAAAGTAACTGAAGAAAATAATACACTAAAAATTAGAATTGAACAAATGGAAGTGAATTACTCAAGACTTCAATAATCAGTCAAACAAAAACAAAAAATGAAAAAAAAATAAAAGAAAATATGAAATATCTTTTGGGAAAAGCAAGTGACCTGGAAAATAAGATGTAAAAGAGATAATTTAAGGATTATTGGGCTTTCTGAAAGCCATGATGAAAAAAAAAAGCACCTAGATATTATCTCACAGGAAATCATAAAGGAAAATTGCCTTAATATCTTAGAATCAGAAAATAAAATACTCCCTGAAAGTATTCACGGATCACCTCCTGAAAGAGAACCCAATGCTAAATTCCAAAGGAATATCAAGGCTGAATTTCAGAACTATTGCACCAAGGAAAGATATTACAAGAAGCCAGAAAGAAATGAGGAGCCACAATGAGGATTACCCAGATCCTAGCAGCTTCCAGCTTAAAGGAGTGAAGGGCCTGGAATGTGATATTCTGAAAGGCAAAGGAACTTGGATTACATCCAAAAATAAGCTATTCAGCTAAAATGAGCATTATCTTTCAGGGAAGTAGATGGACATTCAATGATATAGGTGAATTTCACCTATTTCTAATGAAAAGACCAGATCTGTACAAAAATATTTGACCTCCAAAAACAGAACTCAAGAGAAACCTAAAAAGTTAAAAAGGAAAGTACTCTTGAGAACTGTATTTCGGTTATGGGTATACTTAAAAAGTGTGGATATGATGAATTTATTATGATAATATGAAAAAAAAAACTAGAGGTGGAAAGGGGATCATGGTAGAAAAAGAGGAAAAAGGAGGTAAAATAAAGGAAATTACAACTCATGAAGAGGCAAAGAAGACCTATTATAATTCAGAGAAAGAAGGGAAGGGGATGACCACAGTGTGAATCTTACTCTCATGAAATTTGGCTCAAAGAGAGAATATCAGGCATATTTGGTTTCAAAAAGAAACTTTTCTTATAAGGAAGTGGGAGGAAAATGGTGAAAAGAAAGGGAAAGACTAATAGAAGGGAAAACAGAAGTATTAGGGGAAAGATGTAAAAAAAAAAGCAGAGGGGCTCTAAAGAGGGAGGGCCGTTTGTGGAAGGTAGCCATCAAAATCAAAATGATGGGGATGTGGGAAGAGGAAAAGGAAAGAGAAAAACATAACCTGGGTAAATAAGAAGACAGGAAATATAGAATCAATTACTTTAACTGTGAATATGAATGGCATAAACTCTCCAATAAAACAGAAGTGGATAGCAGAATGGATTAAAAGCCAGAATCTTAAAATATGCTACAATATCCTACAAGAAACATATCTAAAGCATAGAGATACATACAGAGTGAAGATAAAGGGCTGTAGCAAAATCTATTATGCTTCAGGTGAAGTAAAAAAAAAAAGCAGGGATAGTGATCCTAATCTCAGATCAAGTAAAAGCAAAGACAGATGTAATTAAAAGAGATAAGGAAAGAAACTGTGTTTTAGTATAGGGTACCATAGATAATGAAACAATATTAATACTAAAAATATATGCACCAAGTGGTATACCATCCAAATTCCTTAGAGGAGAAATTAAGAGAGATGCAAGAAGAAATAGAGAGCAAAACTATACTAGTGGGGGATCTCAAACATTGTTTTTGAGAACTAGATAAACTGAACCACAAAATAAATAAGAAAGAAGTTGCAGAAGTAGACAAAATGTTAGAAAACTTGGGTCTGATAGATCTTTGGAGAAAATTGAATGAGACAGAAAGGAGTTTACTTTTTTTTTCTCAGCATTTCATGGAGCCTTTTCAAAAATTGACAATGTATTCTGGAATAAAAACCTCAAAATCAAATGCAGAAAGGCAGAAATATTAAATGCATTTTTTCAGATCATGTTGCAATAAAAATTACATACAATATAAGGCCAGGAGAAAACAAACTAAAATTAATTGAAAACCAAATAATCTAATCCTAAAGAATGAATGGGTGAAACAACTTATCATAGAGACAATAAATAACTTCATCCAAGATAATGACAATAATGAGAAAACATGCCAAATTTGTGGGATGCAGCCAAAGCTGTTATAAGGGGAAATTTTATATCTCTAGATGCTTACATGCATAAAATAGAGATAGAGAAGATTATTTAATTGGATTTACAACTAAAAATGCTAGAAAAAGATAAAATTAAAAACTTTCAATTAAATACCAAATCTGAAATTTTGAAAATAAAAGGGGAGATTAATAAAAGTAAAAATAAGAAAATTAATAAATTAAATTAATAAATTAATAAATAAAACTGAGTTTTATGAAAAAATCAACAAATATTTAAACTTTTACTTAATTTTATTAGAAAAAGGAAAGAAGTAAATCAAATTGTTTGTCTCAAAAAAGAAAAGACCAAACTTTCCACCAATGAGGAAGGAATTAGAGCAATAATTAGGAGTTATTTTCCCCAATTATATGCCAATTAATTTGATAATCTAAATGAATGTAGGAATATCTACAAAAATATAGATTTCTCAAATTAACAGAAGAGTATATAAATTATTTAAATAATTCTCTTTTAGAAAAAGAAAAGAAGCAAGCTAATCAACTCCCCAAGAATAAATCTCCAGGGCCAGATGCATTTACATGTGAATTCTACCAAACATTCAAAGAACAATTAATTCCAATACTACATAAACTATTTGAAAAATAGAGAAAGAAAGAGTTCCACACAATTCCTTTTATGACACAGATATTGTGCTGATAGTTAAATCAGGTAGGGTGAACAGAGAGAAAGAAAATTATAGACCAATTTCTCTAGTGAATATTGATACAAAAATCTTAAATAAAATATTAGCAGCCAGATTACAGAAGGTCATCTCCAGGATAATGCCCTATGATCAAGTAGGATTTATACCAGAAATACAGGACTGGCTCACTATTAGGAAAACTATGAGCATAATTGACTATATCAATAGCCAATCTCACAAAAATCATATGATTATCTCAATAGATGCAGAAAAAACATTTGATAAAATTCAACATCCATTCCTTTTAAAAACACTAGAGAGTATAGGAATAAATGGATTTTTTCTTAAAATGATCAATAACATCTATTTAAAACTAACAGCAAGCATCATATGTAATGGGAACAAACTGAAACCATTCCCAATAAAATGATGGGTGAAACAAGTTTGCCCACTATCATCATTACTGTTCAATATTGTATCATAAATGTTAGTTTTGACAATAAAAGATCAAGCCATTCTCCAATTGATAAATGGTGAAAAGATATGAGCAGACAATATTCAGATGAAGAAATTGAAAATATTTCTAGTCATATGTAAAGGTGCTCCAAATCACTATTGATCAGAGAAATGAAAATTTATTCTGAGATACCATTACACACCTGTCAGATTGGCTAAGATGCTTGCTTGCATTTTGTTCTCCTTCTTAAGTTGTTGCTTTTTTCCTCCTTCTATATCTGATTTTTCTTGTGCAGCCAGATAATTGTGTATATATATATATATATGTATGTATATATATATGTGCATATGTATATGTATCCGTATATATACATATATATAAATTGTTTGTCATATATTTTAACATATTTAACATGTATTAGACTACCTGTCATCTAGAGTTGGGGGTGGGGGTAGGGAGAGGAAAAATTCGGAACAAAAAATTTTGTAAAGGTCAATGTAGAAAAATCACTGAAATGTTCTGTAAATAAAAAGCTTTAATAAAAAAAAAGACAATCAGAGAAGAAAAAGAGATTAAAGCAATTAGACTAGGTCATGAGGAACCAAATTATCACTCTTTGTAGATGATAAGATGGTATAATTAGAGAACCTCAGACAATCAACTAACAAACTACTAGAAACAATTCACAATTTTAGCAAAGTTGCAGGATACAAAATAAATCCAAATAAATCATCAGCATTTTATATATTACCAACAAAATATAGCAGCAAGAGATACAAAAAGAAATTCCATTCAAAATAACTATCGATCATATAAAATATTTGGGAATCTCTCTGCCAAGGGAAAATCAGGAACTATACAAACACAACTACAAACACTTTCCCCATAAATAATGTCAGACCTAATCAGTTGGAAAAATATCAAGTGATCAAGAGTAGGCTGAGTGAATATAATAAAAATGACAGTATTACCTAAATCAATCTACTTATTTAGTGCCATACCAATCAAACTCCCAAGAAATTATTTTATAGATCTAGAAAAAATAGTAACAACGTTTATCTGGAAGAATAAAAGATTAAGAATTTCAAGGTAATTAATGGGAAAAATGCTAATGATGTTGGCTTAAGCTGTGCTAAACCTAAAACTATATTATAAAGCAGCAGTCATCAAATGCATTTGGTACTGTATAAGAAGTATTCAATCAGTGGAATTGGTTAGGTTCACAGGAAAAAAAATCAATAGCAATCCAGTCACTGTCAAACCAAAAGACCCCATCTTTGGGGAAAAGAGCTCACTATTTAAAAAAAAAAAGCTGCTGGGAAAATTGGAAATTATTATGGAAGAAATTATTCGTTGACCCACCCTTAACACCATATATCAAGATATGCTCTAAATGGGTTCATGATTTAGAAATAAAGAGTAATAGTATAAGCAAATTAGAAGATCATAGGATAATTTACCTCTCAGATCTGAGAAGGAAATAATTTTTGTCCAAAATAAGATATGTGACTGATAAGTGAACACAAGATAGATAATTTTGAATGTATTAAGTTAAATAGGTTTTGTACAAACAAAATGAATGCAGACAAGATTAGAAGGGAAGCAATAAATTGTGAAATCATTTTTACATTTAAGGGTTCTGATAAAGGCTTCATTTCTAAAATATATTGAGAATTGACTCATATTTATAAGAATTCAAGCCATTCTCCAATTGATAAATTATTAAAGGATATGAATAGACAATTTTCAGTTGAAGAAATTAAAACCATTTCTAATCATATGAGAAAGTGCTCTTAATCCCTATTGGTCAGAGAAATGCAAATTAAGATAACTCTGAGATACTACTATACACCTGTAAGATTGGCTAAGATGACAGAAAAAAATAATGATGAATATTGCATGGGGATGTGGGAAATCTGGGATACTAATACAAGAGCAGTTTGGAAGTATGTGTAAAAAGTTATCAACTGGGTCTACCTTTTGATCCAGCATTGTTTCGATTGGGCCTATCTAAAAGAGATTTTTAAGGAAGGAAAGGGACCTACATGTGCAAAAATGTTTGTGGCAGTCCTTTTCATAGTGGCAAGATATTGAGAATCGAATGGATGGCCATCAGTTGGAGAATGGCTGAATAAGTTATGGTTATGGAATATTATTATCCATAAAATGATAAAAAGGATAATTTTAGAGAGGCTTGGAGAGACTTACATGAACTGATGTTAAATGAAATGAGCAGAAACAGGAGATCATTGTACACAGCAACAACAATATTATGGAACAATCATTTGAATGAACATGAATCTTTCCAACAATGCGATGACTGATGCCAGTTTCAATGATCTTGTGATGAAGAGTGAGATCTACACCTAAAGAGAGGTCTGTGGGAACTGAATGTGTGTCACGACATAACATTCTCACTCTTTTTGTTATTGTTTGCTTGCATTTTTTTTTTGCTTTTTGCTGATGCAATTGGGGTTAAGTGACTTGCCCAGGGTCACACAGCTAAGGAATATTAAGTGTCTGAGACCAGATTTGAACTCAGGTCCACCTGACTTCAGGGCTGGTGCTCTATCCACTGCGCCACCTAGCTGCCCCTTGTTTGCTTGCATTTTATATTTTTACTAATTTACTATCTTTTTTTTTTTTGAACTGATTTTTCTTGTGCAACAAGAGAATTGTATAAATACGTTTATAAATATTGGATTTAACATGTTTCACACATATTGGATTGCTTGCCATTTAAGGGAGGGGGTGAGAGGAAGGAGAAGAAAATCTGAAATGCCGGATTATTCAAGGGTCAATATTATCAAATTATCTGTGCATGTGTTTTGAAAATAAAAAGCCTTAAAATTAAAAAAAATGCAATTATCATATTTGTAATCTATGAATATAAACTGATTCTAAAATAAATAAAAAGAAAAGGAAGTAGAGAAGCTGTTATTATCTCTCACTACCTCTCACTCCACCCTCTCATCACCATACCAAACTACTTATAGTGCAAGGAAGAGATATTGAGCACCAATATGTGGTGAGATAGGACAGAAGGACCTGATGAAAATAACAACATATAGCCATATAAATCAGGATGTATTCTATATGCAAGATGGATATAGAAGAAGATCTGGTAAGCAGGATTTATAGCAAAGATACAAAGGAGAAAACTGCAGACATTGAATAATTTCACTCCCATATTGACTTTAGTGATTGACTGATTTAGCTCTCTTATCACCCTAGAACAATCCTCTGCCAAATCTGTGCCTTTCTCTGGTGAGTTTCTTACAGGTATCTTATTTTTTAAAATAGGACCAAACTGGGAGAGGATTCTTGGAAGATGGTAGAGTAAGTCATAAATTTCAAGCTCTCCATATTTTGCCCACAAACAGAAAAAATTTGTCCCTCAGAACAAACATAGACTGGTAAAAAATCAAGAAGCCTTCGAGAGAATAGGAATCCTCCAGATAACAGGATTTACCTCCTGGTAAATCCCAGAAAATCTGAACAAATCTCCCATGCCAGGATTGATGCAGGTGAAGTGCTAACATCTCCAAGTTATCTCCACAGAAACACCAAGTGGGGAACCCTAAAGCTACCTGGGTTAGGCTAGAGCCACAGCAAGAACTACAGAAAGTCCACCTCAGAACTCCACCTCTGGACTGTGTGAGTAGTTGGGTGTCTGAGTCTGGGAAGACTGAGTGAACCTCACCTGATTAGGAATGCCAGGTCTTGCTGTGCTGCAGAAATATGGAAGAGAAGGAACTAGCACAACATAACAGTGCAGAGTCAGGGTGGGGGCAGCTGCAGGTTGTGGCTACTAGCAGGAGAATGGAACTTTTGGTTTGGGATTCCTTGTCAGAGAGGAGACCTGAAGTGAAGGCAGAGGCAACATCCCCCACCTCATAAAGCTGTTTACACCAAGACTTCTCATTTAAAACAAAACAAAACAACAAAAACAAAACACAAAAAAACCCGAACCAGTGGAGAAGAACCTAACCATAGAAACTATGGGGATAGGAAAGACCAGGGCTCATCTTCAGAGGAAGATAGTGAAGTAAAAAGAGCTTTTTCTACCCCAAATGGTAATGTTAAATGGCTCCCTGCCTGGAGAGAATTTATTGAAGAACTCAAAAAAGAATTTAAAAATAAAAATTAGAACATTAAGTAAAAACTTTAAAAAAAATAAAAGCCATCCAAAAAAACAAGGTTATGAAAAAAAGTTATCCAACTAGAAAAGGAGATGCAAAGTCAAAAAGTTGAAAAAAAAACTCTGAAAATTAGAATTGTCAAGGGGAAGCTAGTGAAGCTAAAAGGGACCAAAACATAACAAAATATAATAAAACGAATGAAAAAAAAAAATAGAACAGACTGTGAGAAAAACAACAGATCTGTAGAAAAAATCAAGAAGAGAAAATATAAGACTATTTAGATCATCTGAAAGCTGTGAACAAATAAAGAACCTTGACACGATAATGCATGAAATATTCCAAGAAAATTATCCTTGAGCGATAGAATATGAGGAGAAAGTAGAAATATAAACAATTCACCAATTGCCACCTCAAAAAGATTCTTTGTGGAAAACACATAAAAATGTTATTATAACCAAATTTCAAAACCCTCAAATTAAAGAAATGATTTTCTGAGAGACAAAAAAAAAGATAATTCAAATATGCTGGAGCACTAATGAGAATTTTATAGGACTTAGCAGCAGCAGTACCACAGGTACTTGAATTATATATACTGACAATCAAAAGAACTAGGCCTCCAGACAAAAATGTGTTCAGCAAAATTATTTATAATATTCAATGAAAAAAAAAAACATTGAATGAAATTGTAGATTTTCAGGACTTTCAACCCAAACCTATCTCAATAGAAAATTTAACATATAAATGACAATATCAAAGATCAATTTTAAGGAACTTAACATGAATAAAATGTTTATCTTTTTTTACATTGAAATGTGCACTATATGTTTAAAATTAGCATCATCAATTGATTAGCTCACAGATACATAAAGACATATTTATATTCTTTTATATCATTATACTATATTTATTATTTTATATTCATTTACATCCACATGTCTACACAATACACATTGAGATACAAGTAACAGTACATATATGTATGTGTATATATGTATACATGAATGTGTTTGTACATATGCATATATATGTATATAAATTGGCTGTGGTAGAATTTTGATTCTCTATTTATTGACCAGGATCAAAAATGGATTCCTGAGTCTAATCTTCCCATATCATTTTCAGGTCTCTAAAAATTTGTTTTTTCTCTTTTTCCCCCCAATTCAAATTATCATTCCAAATATTTTTCCTCTTCCCTAGTGCCGGTTCCTCAACTCATTGGACTTAACAGGGCTGATAATCACACTATAGGCTAATAAATATTCTGCAGTGTTGTGCCAGGTAACTATTACACTTTTGTCTTTATTTTTGCAATTGGGCAATTCATTACTTAAGATTCCTCCTCAGTTTAGTTGATTTCTAGAATCTATTTGGCAAAAAGAAAAAAAAAAGTGTATCATGTAAACAATAATTATTAATAATAAATTTCCTCACATCCATAAGTTAAGGGTAAATTCTTTTTCAAATTCAAAATTCTTATTACCATTACCCTATAACTTTCAAAGTTATTTCCACTGATTTTATATTACAAGACTGTGTTTTATCAGTGTAATTATATCTTCATTTCATAGTATCCTTGCTAATATTGCTAGCATTATTGCATAATATTTTGTATTTAATGAAGTACTTTACAAATATTATGTAATTTGACTTTCTGACAGCCGTACATGTACCAAGTTTTTTTTCCCTTAATTTTTCAAATGAATAAACTGAGCCTTAAATAATTTAAGGGACTTGCTTATGGTTACAATTATTAAATGTAGAACTAGAACTGTGAAGCCAGGATTTCTGACTCTAAATGGTACATATTTTCATTACCAAGACTATAGCACTGAACCAGAAAGGAAAACATAAAATCTAGAGTGCATTTATTTTTGTTTTGCTTTATTGTATTTTTAATATTAACAATAGGGTTTTGTTATGCTTACTCTGAAATTCATGTTATTTCTTGTGCTTTATAACATGCATTTCTAAACTCCTTGACTGGAGTCCATTACTCCTGGAACATTATGTGTATAAAGGCCACAACCCTAGGCCCATCAATACCAAGACCTAATGACTACATTTAACAGCTATCATACTATCCCTAAATCCTCATATACATATACATAGTCAACATGAACTTTCATATCTTCTTATAATATCAATGTTTTTATCTTCTAATTCATCAGCAAAAAGAAGGACCTTATGATGAGTCCTTGTTTTAAGCTTAACCAGGCTTCCAAATTGGTTCTCTGCTTAGCCTCCTATCATTTAGAGGGTAAAAACAAAGAAAACTGAAAGTTATTTTAAGTAAGAATTTTTAAATGCTTACTATACACTAGCAATTTTAATGAGTGGTTGGGGGTACAAAAAAGCAAAAATATAGTCTCTGTTCCTAAGCAACTCACATACTAATTTCATAAACAACATGAAAACCACTAATATTTTTTGAGGTACATCTGAATGTGCATTTGTGTGTTTTTTTTTTAGCATTTGTTTTTCATATTTGAAAATGTATTTGCGAACTTTTTTTTTTCTCACGTTGAGAAAAACAAATTCCCTCAGTTGCTGAGATCTTGTAATTTTCTGTGGGAATAGGCCTGAGAAAACAAATGTAAAAATAACTTGTCACTTCCACAGAAATGTTGAAAAGATAAATGAGGTAAAGTCTCTGAGAAGAAATGGATACTTAATTGGAGAGAGATAGAGAAGGGGATAGGGGAAAAGGATATAATAAATCAGAATATGTAAAAATGTCATACTTTTTATACAATATTGCAAGGGGATGTGAGATGAATTTTATTGGTTTGACTAGAAATGGATTGGACCTGTGAGTACCTGACCTACCTTTTGAATGGATGTACCTCACTAGGCCTAAATAAAAAGGTACTGATGATCTGAATTAGCCTTATATTTGACCATTATTTCAATTTTATCACAATAAAGCAGGCAGAGGTAACACTGAGACTTGCCAATAGAGATATGCATTCTATAAAATAGTGAAGAATGACTATAAAATCTTTTAAAATAAAAAAAAAACAATTAGCAGACTTTTTGGCTTTATAAAAAAATATAATTCCATTTAAAAATTTATTGTTATTTTTAATAAAAAATAATTTTTGAAACATGCTGCTTTAGTGGAGAGTTCCTCTAAGTTAATGAAATGGGAATAAAAACTGGAGTAAGAACATTATAATTAAGAAACACTAACAAATAAATTGGACCAAGAAACGAAAATTAAACCACTTAGAAATGTTTATATAATTCAATAGAAAAAGATTACTTTTTAGCAAAAAATGAAACAAAGTATAACTTTTTAAAAAACATTGTGGTATCTAAAGTAAAAGATCAATCATTTTGAGACAGTAATCTCATTTCAGATCTAACAGGGTAAAAACAAAAAGACAAAAGAAACAAACCAACAATATTTTTTAAAAAGAAGGAATTATATCCACATAAATCATCAGCATTTTTATATATTACCAATAAAGTTCAGCAGCAAGAGATACAAAAAGAAATTCCATTCAAAATAACTGTTGATAGTATAAAATATTTAGGAATCTATCTGCCAAGGAAAAGTCAGGAACTATACGAACTAAACTACAAAACTCTTCACACAAATAAAATCAGACTTAGTCAACTGGAAAAACATAAAATGCTCATGGGTAGGCTGAGCAAATGTAATAAAAATGACAACACCACCCAATCTAATTTATTTATTTAGTGCCATAACAATCAAACTCCCAAGAAATTATTTTACAGATCTAGAAAAAATACTCTAAAAAATTCATTTGGAAGAACAAAAGGTCAAGAGTTTCAAGAGAATTAATGAAAAAAAAAAAAAGACTGATGATGGTGGATTTGCTGTACCAGATCTAAAACTATATTACAAAGCAGCACTCATCAAAACCATTTGGTACTGGCTAAGAAATAGAGTAGTTGATCAGTGGCATAGGATAGAATAACAGGA
>JAJPUD010015073.1:23563-38792 GCA_023553655.1 Myrmecobius fasciatus
GCTGGGCTTACTTATGGACATTTGATATTTTTCCAACTGATTAGGGCTTACTGTATTTGTGTGGGGAGTGTTTTGTAGCTTAGTTCATATAATTCTTGACTTTCCCTTGGCAGATAGATTCCCAAATATTTTATACTAATGACAGTTATTCTGAATTAATTTTCTTTTCATATTGCTTGCTGCTGAACTTTGTGGGTAATAAATAAAAATGCTGATGATTTATGTGAATTTATTTTTTATCCTGCAACTTTGCTAACGTTTTGAATTGTTTCTACTAGTTTTTTAGTTGAATATCTAGGGTTCTCTAAGTATATAATCATTCATCTGCAAAGAGTAATAATTTAGTTTCCTCGTGACCTACTCTAATTCCTTTCATCTCTTTTTCTTCCCTTACTGCCAAAGCTAACATTTCTAATACAATATTGAATAGTAATGGTGACAGTAGACAGCCTTGTTTCAATCCTGATGTTATTGGGAATGGTTCTAGTTTGTCCCCATTATATATAATATTTGCTGATGGTTTTACCTTGATGCTACTGATCATTTTAAGGAAAAGTCAATTTATTCCTATATTCTTTAGTGTTTTTAATAGGAATGGGTGTTGGATTTTTATCAAATGCTTTTTCTGCATCTATTGAGATAATCATATGGTTTTTGTTAGTTTGGTTATTAATGTAGTTAACTATGCTGATAATTTTACTAATATTGAAACAGGCCTGCATTCCTGCATCTATTGAGATAATCATATGGTTTTTGTTTGTTTGGTTATTAATGTAGTTAATTATGCTGATAATTTTACTAATATTGAACCAGGCCAGCATTCCTGGTATAAAACAGACTTGGTCTTAGTGTATTATCTTGGAAATGACTCTCTTTAATCTTGTTGCTAATATTTTATTTAAGATATTTGCATCAATATTCATTAGGGAAATTGGTCTATAGTTTTCTTTCTCTGTTTTCACCCAATGTGGTTTAGCTATCAGCACCATATCTGAATCATAAAAGGAATTTGATATCTAAAGATATCTAAATTTTTGTAGATATTATTACATTTCATTTAGATTATCAAATTTATTGACATAAAGTTGGGAAAAGTAATTCCTAATTATTTCTCTAATTTCCTCTTCATTCATGGAAAGTTCTCCCTTTTCATTTTTGAGACTAACAATTTGATTTTCTTCTTTTCTTTTTCTAATTAAATTAACTACAGGCTTATCTATTTTGTTTTTTTTTATAAAACCAACTCTTAGTTTTATTTATTAATTCAATAGTTTTCTTATTTTCAGTTTTATTAATCTGCCTTTTTATTTTCAGAATTTCCAATTTTGTATTTAATGGATGGTTTTTAATTTGCTTTTTCTACTTTTTTTAATTGTAAGCCCAATTCATTGATCTTCTCTTTATTTTATGCAAGTGAGAATTTGGAGATATAAAACTAGCTCTTATAACCACTTTGCCTGTATCCTTCAAATTTTGGTGTGCTGTCTCATTATTGTCATTCTCCTGGATGAAATTACTGATTGTGTCTATGATTTGCTCTTTCTCCCATTCATTCTTTAGGATTAAATTATTTAATTTCCAATTAACTTGTGGTTTATTTTCTCCTGGCCTTATATTGCATGGGATTTATATTGCATCATGGTCTGAAAAATGCATTTATTATTTCTGCCTTTCTGCGTTTGATTTCGAGGTTTTTATACCTATGGTTAATTTTTGAATAAGTTCCATGAATCACTGTCTCCATTCAATTTTCTGCAAAGATCAATCATACCTAATTTTTCTAACATTTTGTTTCCCTCCTTAACTTCTTTCTTATTTATTTTGTGGTTTGATTTATCTAGTTCTGAGAGATCAATGTTGAGATCCCCCACTAGTATAGTTTTGCTGTCTAATTTTTCTTGCATCTCTCAACTTCTCTCGGAATTTGGATGCTGCACCACTTTATGCATATATGTTTAGTTTTGATATTGTTTCATTATCTAGGTACCGTCTAGTAAAATACTGTTTCCTTCCTTATTTCTTTTAATTAGATCTATCTTTGCTTTTACTTGATCTGAGATCAGGATTGCAATCCGTGCTTTTTTTTTTTGTTTTGTTTTGTTTTGTTTTGTTTTGTTTTGTTTTGTTTTGTTTTGTTTTGTTTACCTGAAGCATAATGGATTCTGTTCTAGCCCTTTACCTTCACTCTCTATGAATTTCTAAGCTTTAGATGTGTTTCTTGTAAATAACATATTGTAGGATTCTGGCTTTTAATCCAGTCTGCTATCTGCTTCCATTTTATGGGAGAGTTTATCCCATTCATATCCATAGTTAAAATAACTAATTCTATATTTCTTGCCATCTTATTTACCCAAAGTTATGCTTTTTCTTCCCTTCTCCTTTTCCCCTTCCCCCCTCCCCAGTCTTTTACTTTTGATGACATCCTCCCTTGAACAGTCCTCCCCCTTTAGAGTCCCTTCCCCTTTTTTACACTTTTCCCCTAATTCTTCAATATTCCCTTCTGTTAGTCTTTCCCTTTCTTTTCCTTCTTTCCTTCCCACTCCTTATAAAGTGGAACAAATTTCTCTGTGAAATCAAATATGCCTGATATTCTCTTTTAGAGCCCTATTTGATGAGAGTTAGATTCACACAATGTTCATCCCCCTCCTTTCTTTCCCTCAATTATATAAAGTTTCTTTGCGTCTTCAAAACATTTTACCTTATTTTGCCTACTTTTTTTTTTTTTTTTTATTTATTTTTTTGCTTTTTGCTGAGGCAATTGGGGTTAAGTGACTTGCCCAGAGTCACACAGCTAGGGAATGTTAAGTGTCTGAGACCAGATTTGAACTCAGGTCTTCCTGACTTCAGGGCTGGTGCTCTAACCACTGCGCCACCTAGCTGCCCCATTTTGCCTACTTTTTAACCTTATTTTGGCTCATGTTTTTCTTTTTTTCCAGTATGATCCCCTTTTCACTTCTAGTTTTTTTTTCATATTTTCAAAGTAAAATCAAATTATATCCCCATTCTCTAAGTATACACATAGTAGAAATATCATTATCAAGAGTTATTTACTTTTTATCTTTTTATGCTTTGCTTGAGTTCTGTGTTTGGAAGTCAATTTTTTTGTTCAGATCTGGTCTTTTCATTAGAAATAAGTGAAATTCACTTTTATCATTAAATGTCCATCTTCTTCCCTGAAAGATAATGCTCATTCTAGCTGGAGAGTTTATTCTTGGTTGTAATCCCTGTTCCTTTGCCTTTTGGAATATTTGATTCCAGGCCCTTCAGTCCTTTAAGGTGGAAGCTGAAAGATCCTGAGTGATTCTAATTATGGCTCCTCGGTATTTGAATTGTTTCTTTCTAGCTTCTTACAATATCTTTCCTTTGGTGAAATAGTCCTGAAATTTAGCTACAATATTTTGTGAGTATTTAATTTTGGGGTCTCTTTCCAGAGGTGATCAGTGAATTCTTTCAATGGCTATTTTACCTTCTGATTCTAAAATATCAGGGCAGTTTTCTTTCATGATTTCCTGTAAGATAGTATCTAGTTTCTTTTTCTCATTATGGCTTTCAGGAAGTCCAATATTCCTTGGATTGTCTCTGCTAGATCTATTTTCAAGGCCAGTTGTTTTTCCTAAGAGATATTTCATATTTTCTTCTATTTTTTAAATTTTTTTTCTTTTTGTTTGACTGATCCTTGAATTCTTATTGATAAATTTATTTCCATTTCTTCAATCCTAATTTTTAGTATATGATTTTCTTTAGTTACCTTTTTTAGCTCCTTTTGTAATTGGCCAATTTGTTCATTGCATATTTTTTGCTTTCACCAATTTTGTTTTTCAATGAATGCGTCTTTTTCATATATCTTTTATAGAGCATTATATCCTTCTTGCAATGATCTTATTTCATTTCTCCATTTTTCTTGTCACTGTCTTTTGAGATTTTTTATGCAGTCTTTCAGGAAAGCCTTGTGAAAAAGGGACCAGCTCCTTTCTCCCTTTGTTGCTTTCTCTGGAGTTGCTTTACCTTTAGGATCCTCAGGATCTGAGATCTATTCTTCTTTCTCTCCATAAAAGCTGTCTATGGTGAGAGAGCTTTTTTGTTTTGTTTTGTTTTATTTCTTATTCATTTTTTGAAGCTTGAAGTCTTTTCAAAGCAAAGGAAGGACAGCTGCTTTAATTTGCCCTGGGGTAGTTCCACTGATTGATTTCTGGTGCTGGGCAATCAGGGCTATGTCCTGTTTTCCCAGTGGTTTACAATCTTCCTTTTACAAAAGGCAGATCTGCCAAAGCACTTGCTTGCAATCAGGACAGGGTAGCCTAAGAGGCTCACAGAAACTTCTCAGGTGTTTAAAAACTTCCATGCTTTGAGTCCTGACTCGTCTCCTGCCCTGTGTCCCTGTGCTGCTGTCTGGCCTCCGCAGATGGTCCCTCTGCCTGATTGAAACAAGTCTGTTCTGATGTCCTTCCAAGGTAACTTCTTCTGGGAATGTATTGTACTCCAAATATTTGGGGGCACTTTGACTCCAAAATCAATTTAGAGGCTTAATCTGCTGTTGGTTTGAGAGAAAGGTCAAAGGAGGTCACAGAGAGTCATGTCTGCACTCCACCATCTTGGCTCTGCTGACAAATTATATTCAAAGCCCTCCAAGATCACTTCTAAAATATCTTTCCAGAATTATTTTGGATCATTCATGTTGAAATATTTTAAAGTTAACCTGAAGTATCCTTCTTAACTTTCCTTAAAAATTTTTACTGATGAGGTTTTGAGCACAGTGTCACCAAAGGCTTCCTACTTTCTAATAGGAATAACTGATTGTCAAATTTGAGTCTAAGTGTTTAAACAATGTTTTGGGAACTCCAGGTTTGGTAGAGTCCTGTTGCTTGATTTAGAGAAAGATGGTAGTTACCTAGCTTGAATGGTTGTGATTTTACTATAAATAACTAATATTGCTTCTTTGTAACTGAAGTAATATATACATTTAAGTCTCTAATTTATTTTATTATGCCATATCTCTGTACAAAATCATCATCATCAACAACAAAATCAAGAACAATGGCACTAATGAAAGAGCTAATTTTATATTGCTTAATTTTATATTATGCTTTAAAGTTTACAAAACATTTTACACATATAACCTAATTTGATTGTTGTCCACTGAAGTAAAGTATTGAAGTAAAGAGTGTAATATATATTCTAGTGGGTGGGACTAAAAAATTAGCACACACCACACTGCACTCCTAGACCAATATAAATAGTATTTTTTTTCCACAGAATGGGTGGATTAAGGGAATTGAAATTTTCATTGCTCCAAGAAGTATAAACAATTCAGAGACTATCTTCTGGTTCTGGCTATACTGAGATGGGAGTAGGGCTGTCAGCCTTGGAGCATCAATAATTTGGGTCAAGCAATTGGTAAGAAATCTCCTCTGGTAATAAAAATTAAGCTTGAGATTTTGCTGTCTTTTGTTGTTTCTTTCTTTCATTGAAATATTATTAATGAAACTTGAATAGGTGACTTTAGGTAAGTCATCAAACTATATGTTTCTGTGTTTTCTCCTTGGAAAATGAAATTATTGGACAAAATGATGTTTAAATTATTGATTAGCTTTACCACACTGATTCAATGAACAATTGCAAATATTCAATAACCTCATACATTACACTATGCATTTATCTTATATAAATTAAATTTTTGCCCAATAAACCCAAACAATAAAATTTAGATTAAGAATATTATCAAGGTTATGTAAATGCAATAAATATTTTTAAAATGCACCTATTTACGGCCATATCATTTTTCGGTCACTTGATTTTTCTGTTCTGTATATGGTAGATTTATATTGCCCAAAATATGAATGATTTTCTTGTTTTAATTCTCCCCATCAGCTCATCTTGAGCACTATCATGAATTAAAATACTTTTTTTTTTCATTTAAGATTTTTCCCAGCTACATGTAAAGCAACATTTTTTTGGTTATTCATATACATTCATTTTTTTTATGAAGCATATTGAGAGAGAAAAATCAGAGCAAAAGGGAAACACATGAGAAAAAAAAGAAGGGGAGTTAGAAAGTGAGCATAGCCTCAGACTAAATTCCAGAGTTCTCTCTCTGGTTGCAAATTGTATTTTTCATCAAAATTTTATTGGAATTGCTTTGGATCACTAAACAGCTGAGAGGAAACAAGTTTATCCAAGTTAGTCATTGCATATTTTTCTCTTATTGTGTACAATGTATTCCTGGTTCTGCTTATTTCACTCAGCTTAAGTCTATGTAAATTTTTTCAGGCCTTTCTAAAATCAGTGTGTTTATCATTGTTAATGGAACAATAATATTCCTTTTTGCATATCATAATTTATTCAGTCATTTCCCAGTTGATGGCCATTCACTTCTTTTCCAATTCTTATGCACCTCAAAAAGGGCTGTTACAAACATTTTTGTAATTGTTCTTTTCCTCTTATTTTTCATGATTTCTTTTGGATACAGACCCAGTAGTACCAAAATACTTTTCAGTGAAAAATTGGAGAAGATCTGAATCTTTAGATGTCTTCGAGAGAGCTTAACCCAAACTTTTTGTCTCCTAATCTTTTTCTAACAGTAGAATTATTAGCTTTCTCCATTGAATCCAGCCCTATTTTTTACTACCATTATGGTAAATTATAACACCTCAGAGGGCAAGGTCTTTTAGAATTTCTTCCCAATGAAAAATAATAAATGTCATCAACTATGTGGTAGTTTATTTGAAGATTCCCATGATTGTTGGCAATTTGGATAGCTTAATGTGTTTTTAAATTGAATAAGTCAGCTCTTAATTTTCATAATTGATAAGGGAAACAGTTATAATATGATTATTAAAATTATGAGTATAGTACATTTTAATATGCAATGTTTAATAAAGTCATTAGAAATTCTGAGAAGTTATATTATCAATTCAGCCTTTCCCTCTCCCCCACCTTTTTATGGGAAAGCTGTTCATTTTAATATATAATTTTATTTCCATCTTCAGAAAATAAAATTGTTCACTAAGAAATATTACAATCATTAATCTAGTGTAATTAAAAGCATTTTCCCTTAACATTTACTAAGTTGGCAAACATGACATGTAATTTAAACTAATTCATCAAATTTAACATAGATCCTTCCAATAAAGATCTTTAAATGTCATTGTTATAAAAGTATTCCCTGGTTCTTCAAGGTCATACCAGCATAGGTAGTACCAAACAGAACAATATGCAAATATAAAATCAGAAATGGGACATGGATATGTCATTTGAGGATCATTTCACTCTGTTTGGGAGACATAATAAAGTTGGTCAACAAGTTGGCTACACACAGATACACACATCCTCATCGGAATTGAATCTTTGTAAAAGGACAGAATATTCAAATTGATGATATCAAGAATATTTTGAAGTATGAAGAAGTAATGTAAATGCTGTTGTTTTAATTAATCAAGGAAGCCATGTATTATTAACAGCATTTTAATTGCGCATTCCTAGCCATTCCTGTCCTGGGAAGAAAAATGCTAGTTTCATTTAGTCAAATGGTACATTGAGATAGGCAGACTGATGGCTATTTATCCCTCTTGAAATTATCTTACATATATTAAGATCATAGCTAATAATCTAAAAATTACTGGTCAAGTAAGCATTCAAATAGAATTTATATCAAGTAAATATATAGAGCAGTTTAAGAGGTCATTGAATGATTTTCTCATAAGTATTTTAGAATCAAGATGCTAAAGCTATACAGTTCCTTCAGTATAATTTTGTCCAATACCATCAATTTTACAATGAGGAAACAGATGATCAGCACCTTTGGTGGTTTGCTTAAACTCTCCTATGTGGATTTTCTAATTCAGTGCTCTTGAAATGTAGAATTCTATGTGGAAAAACTACAAAAGCAAAAGATGTCACATAAGTGAAATAGATAACAGAGGTGAATTTCAAAATCAATTTCTTTGCTTCCAAGTTCAGCACTTTTTTCACTGTATCCTGTTGATTCCCTTATTCCTTGATCATCTATTGTTGATTAAGAGCTATGTTGAAAGAAAACTAAAGAAAATGGATTGAAACATAAGTGGAGTGCTAATATTGGTGAGCATAGTGAATAGAAAGAGACAATTTACGAAATAATCACACACATATCAACAGGAGGGAGAAAGATGAGATCATACTATGATAATCACTGAAGATCAAACAATAACTAAAGGGACCATTGGGATAGGGTTACATAAATTCCCAACCAATAAGCACATGGTTTTGCTTGTTTCTTTGTTTCTTTTGCATTTTCTATGGTATCAAACACATGTATGGGAATATGCAGAATACTTGCAAGCAATTGATCAGAATTTATTGAGAAACACTAATTTTAGTTGGTGTTTCAATCACTAAGTGATTTGAATCATGATCTCTTTTTCCTTATAACCCCTCATATTCATATATTTTACTGCTGGCAAAGAACTCATTGGTCTCTGTTGTTCAATGGAATTTTTTTTTAAAAAAGCACTCATCTCTTCTGCATGTTGAAGGGAAAAACAACTTGAAGGTTGTAAGTGTCCACAGAAATAATGAAATTGAGGAAAAAACACAATTTACTCTGTAACTTCCAAACTTAGCATTTAAACTTAAGTGGCCTACAGATTTTAAAATACCATCTCGTCAGAATACACTTTGGATTTTTTTCCATCCTAGAAAATGCCACATTTACTCATTACCCCAAAACTAGGATTGTCTAAGGATAAGAATAAATGGTGAACTAAAAAAAAACAAACAAAAAACCCTGGTTTTAATTATCACAATTTATTATTCATTTGAGGAATAAAACATGAAAGGAAAATTCCACATTTTAGGTCATACAAGTGATTTGTATTACTTGCTTTTTACTTTCAAATATCCTATATTACATTAAGAGGAGTAGTTTTCCCATCCAAGTAGATAACAATACCTTGACTATCTAGATGTAGGTAGGATAATGAATACATAGTATGTTAGGTTAGGAGTTAGGAAAACTAGTTTAAATGCTTCCTCAAACAGTTGCTAAATGTGTGACCTAGAAGTTACTTAACATTTCTAGCCCTAGTTTTTCCATATTTAGAGGACGGAGTTGGACAAAATAAGTGGTAAGATAACTTTAGTCTCTAATTCTACCATTATATTCTCATACTGTGCAATTCTATTTTTATTTAGTTTCTTAAACTAAAGGATAGTTTCTTAAACTAAAGGCTTATAATTCTTGTATGTTTTGACTTATCACTTAGGCTGACAATCTGGTATCTGGTCTTTTGTTAGAGGGCCATCTTACTTCTTGATTAAATTATTGACATCTTTGGTAACACCTTGAAATTAGGTATTTCATTAAAACTCCTAGTGGTTACTTGTTAGAAGCTTTTCAAACCAGTCATATGTAAGTATGAAGTAAGTCATACTTACTTCAGCTTAGACTCACTATGCATAATTCCTTCTTTAGAGCAATGTTCAAATTATTCCAATTATTAATGAACCTTCACTTTAATTGGGTCCTCTAAAGACAGACTATATGTTTTCATGGCAGATCTTTCCTAGACTAATCTATGCCAGAGAAGTGAAGTCCTTTGTTTCCCAAAGTCATGAAGGCCTGAAATTTAATAATGTTTGGCATAGTAACACATTGTCTAGCCTTAAAAATGCTTCAATGAAGATAAAGTTCACATTTTCATGCATTCATTAATTCAACAAATATTTATTAAGTATGAATTGTCTGCATATTATGCCAAATATTGTGGTACACACAAACTATAAAATCTATTAGACTTCCAAACTCTAATAAGAAAAAGCTTGAGAAACTACATTATCGGGTCCTTCTCCAAGAGTTTAAACTCTAGTCTAAAAAGCAGGAAATATGTATGTTTATTACAATTGAGGTGAGAAGTTAGGAAGCAATGCAAGAGAATTTTTAAGAAACTGTTAAAATTTATGTTTCACAGAGTAAGAGGTTTTGAAAAGGAATAGCTTGAAAGGTAAAATTTCAAGCTCTCATTCTGCAGCAGCACATCGGAGTCTGAATGATTCTTTTGACACCAAATGTTTGACCTGTATGGTAAAAGACTTTAATCTCTCTTAGCCTCATTTTCCTTATCTGTAAGATGTGAGATTGAAGGGACATTTGAAGCTCTTTCCATCTTTCAATCAGTTATCTATCTGGTGAAATTTAAAATTTTCCTTGAAGAACTGAAAAAGTTTAGGTAAGAAAGTAGAAAGGAAAAGGGAAATGCTTTGGGGTTAAATTTTTGTTGAATATATTTAATAACAGACTAGTCTATTTAGAAAAGAGCTCACATTGAGGAGTCGTAGGAATGAAGCATGCCAAAGTAATATGGGATACTATGGAGTTTGGATTAGATCAAGGTAATATGTGTTATCTTGTAAGTGATTGGAATTAAATAATCTGCCATGAGTTAATACATCAGTATATATCATGGAGAGATAATGGAGATGTATTTTCAATAAACTGAGACAGTAAATTAGGAAGAAAATTATATAAAAAGTGTGAACCGGCAAAATCACATGGTAAGCTGAATGATGCTTTAAATGCTCTAAAATTTCTTACACTAAGCATTTTAATAACATTTTCCCAGTGATTTTATGTTACTATGAACCCTAGAACTCAATTATTTTAGAAGAATAAAAAACAAAATTCCCTGGTAGTGCATTTGAGATGAAAGCAAGCAAGCTTCAATCCACTATTAATAATAATTTGCAAATAGAAATTTTGCATAAAGGACATCAAGATATGTCTTTTGAGGTATGTATTGTCACATAACTTGAATGAAGAATAGACTACTACATTTTAGATGCACAAAATCTTAAAAGAAACAAAGGATGATTACAAGCATGCTTCATAAATGTTTTTTTTTTTGGAATGCATAAAGAAAAATTACTTAGCCTGAGAAAGTATCTGTTATAATCAGCCCTGATGGAGAAAATATAATCCATAGTGAGAAAAGGGAACTGAAGTTTCATATTCAATTGAATATTATTTATAGAAGATCTACTATGAACATGGATTAATGCTAGTTGCTAAGAATTAATGCTACAAAGACAAAAACAATCTTCTTTCAAGATTTTATATTCTACTAAAGAAGAGAAGAATAAATCTAATGACAATGTTGAATTTTTTTTAAGAGCTCTTACATTGTGTAATGCTAGCAACTGATTAATTGCCCCATTCATGGATTCTTATTTACTGGTTACTCAAAATATTTATTCTATTAAATTATATTTGAAAAATATTATCTTATTTATTAAAATTTCTTGATTATTATTTAATCTGTCAATGTTTCAGTTCATATGAAACAGTTGAGAGCTTAAAAGCGAGAAAGCAGTATTTTAAATGAAAATAAATTTAATTAATCAAATATAAAATATTGCTATTATTGTAAATGATAATTTTGATTCACAAAAGGAGTAAGAAATAAACTTTGTTTAGAGGAAAACTAGAAGTGCTAACATAAGCAATATGAACAAAATAAACAATATAGAGCAAATAAATAAAATATAAATAAAACAAACAGTATAAAGAAATATAAACATTGATTTCAGTTGGGATTTGAATTGTTTGGATTAGAAAATAAAGTGTTATAAACATAAAAATTAAATCCCTCTGTGTAATATAAAATGATGTGCTTTTAATGGCAGAGTGGTTCATAGGAAAAAAAAAACTTTTATTTATTCAAAGTTAGAAAAATGTGTATAAAACATATTTCATAGACATGAAATAGTTAGAAGGGGCATGTTTAATACTTTATAGATCCAGGACATTTGCACATGTATTTTATGACTAAGAGAAGTAAAATTAAAAACAATTGAAAAGTGATATGACTCTTTAAAGAGAGAATTATGATTTTTAAAATACTATATATTTATATATGTATAGATTCAAGAGAGATGACTGGTATAACTACCTACTGATAAGAAGAATCTATGATGAAAATTAAAGATATCAAAGAGTTGAAAAATCTGCTATTAGAGTAGAAGGCAGATAAATGCATTTTCCAAAAGCTTTTAGCTAAGTTACTGGTGGAAAAGTGAATAGATTTCATTAGTCAAGAGATTGAGTGACAACTATTGCCCTTCATTTCTCTGCAGTTGGAGAAAGATGAAGTTTCTTATAAGTACCTGTTGCTTTCTGTTAATAATCTTTGATTTGAAAGGAAAAGCAGCAATAACAATACAAATGTTCTGAATTCTAGTAATATGGCTAGAATTGTTTACTTTGGTTAAACTCATCCTTCTTGACTCTTTGCAATAATGTGATTCAAGGCACTTCCAATAGAAGTGATGGGAATCCTTTTTGATAAAAGATTTTTGAATTTGTGAAACATACTTTATTGTTCCCTTATATATTTTTCTTTCAAGTGTTTTTTTTTTGCAAGCACAATGAATATGGAAATATGTTTAGAAGAATTTCACATGTTTAAACACACACCGAATTGTTTGTTATGTTGTGGAGGGGGGATAGTGAGAGAAAGAGAGAAAAATTTGGAACACAAGGATTTGTAAAGATAATATTAAAAAGTATCTTTGCATGTATTTGGAAAAATAAAATATAATACACACACACGCACACACACACATACACACACACATATATATAAAGAAATGATACAAATAAATCACCTTAATCTTTGTTGCTTGGTATCTCTTTTGTTTTAAGATCACAACAATTTATTGAGTGACTAACTCACTGATTTGTAAAGCTCAGAAATAAACAATCTCATGAACTTTTTGGTTTTCACATTTATAGGCAGCATTCTTTTAATGGTGATTATAAGTTGAAACAGTTTGTTAGCTCTAAATTCTGCTATAGAAAAGGAAAAAGAAAAGCAGTTAATGAGCAGTGAGGGGGACTTCTGGGAGTTTTGCCAAGATGGTAGAATACAGAAAGTATTCATCTTATTCTTTTAAAGAATTCCCTCCAAACAAATTTAAAATATTCCCTCAAATCAAATTCTGGAGTAGTAAAGTGAACAAAAAGTCAAAGTAAATTAATTTAGGAATATGGAAAAAGAGATCTTTGTCATTGTGCTGGAGGGAAATAAATTTACCTGGATGCAATAGCAGTATTGGGACTAGATAATTGTGACAGAAAGAGCTCCAGCCATAGTTTTGGGAGGGCCCACAGAAGAGAAGATAAGGATACCTGACAGTTGATAAAAGATCACAGGTAATTTCAGTGTTACCACCTAATTCTGAATCATAGTTCAATGGCAAGAAAGAAAATTTTAAGTCAAGAGGGAGAGGAAACTCAAAGGGACAGTATCATGTTGGCTCCAACAGTTCAAAGACCTTGATAAACAGGATGAATTTCAATCCCAGGTTTCAGAGAGGTTTTTTTGTTTTGTTTTGTTTTGGTTTTTTGTTTTTGCTAAAGATTAGATTATAGACCATGAGAACAGTGACTACACCATTACCTAAATTATTTTTAAAAACAGTAGTGGGAAAATGTCTGAAGTTTGAGAGAATGCCTCTCCACTTCCAATGCTGGGAGCAGAACCCAACAATAACATAAAATTTCAAATCAAGAAGTAGTGTGGGGGGAGAATGGACAAACAACATAAATTTATCATAAAAAGTTACAACAATGACAGGGAAGATCAAGAGTCAAATTTAGAAGCAAGCAACAAAGTCTGCAATGAAAGCTGGAAAAAAAAATTGTGAACCAAACACAAGCCCAACAAGAGTTCCTTGACTGACTAAAAACTGATTTTCAAAATCAAATACAAGTGATACAAGAAAATGAGGTAGAGAAGTGAAAACAAAAGAAGAAAATTACATACATATGTGTGTATCATGTATGTATATATATATGTGTATATACATATATTCAGTACACAAAGGTGAATAAATATACATACACTTATGTATATCATGTATATATGTATATGTAAACAAACAAACCAGAAATTGATATTTGCTCAGTACTCACTGAACTTGGTTGTTGTCTTGGTTAAACAGTAGTTATATGAAGTTACCTGTCCCTCACCTCATCTCCTTTCCAGCTGCTACTGCCACATGGAGTTGTTTCCTCCACAGAAAGCTCTTGCCTAGGGAAAGTACCATAAAGGACTGTCAGGTTGAAGTTATACACTTTGACAATGAGTGCGGGCTAGTATGTAGGACTATTAACAGCAGTAAATAGGATCCCAGTACTGGAAGGGCCATGGAACAATGGTATACTCAGCAGGAGAAGAAGCAACAGAAGTAAGACATAAGTGGTGATTTAAATAGCAGCAATGGAAGCCTAGATAGAGGTAGAAGATGTGAAAGAGAACAGAGTACTTTTGGTATCCCTGAGCCTTAGAGTGGTGACCAGAACCCTTTGTGGCAGAGGGCATAATATTTTAATTTCTACATCCATATGTTCTCTCCCCTTCCCCATACCCAATCGGGAGGCTTAGATGGCATGGGATGGGAGGGAGAATAAAGGTTTCTATTCCTTTGAGAAAATGAATTGGATCGAGAAAGACCCCAGCTGGGCTGGCCTTTTAATTCATAGATGGAAGCCCAATATGTCCTTTTGGGGAAGTGAGTTGAGAGGGATATTTAGGCTGTAGACTGAAACTGCACTCCTTCTGGAAAAAAAAATAATTCTATACTCATCAGTTTTGCCACTGTTCATGCCTTTAGGAACAAATTAACAACAAGTATTGAGATACCACTGTGGGTGTGTGTGTGTGTGTGTGGGTGAGAGAGAGAGAGAAAGAGAGAGAGAGAGAGAGAGAGAGAGAGAAAGAGAGAAAGAAAGAAAAGAGAGAAAGAATGTGTATATATACACAAATACATATACAATGTACATATTTGCATATACAGAACACATATTTCTATGCTTATATGTTTATATATATATATTCATATATGTAATTTATACCTTGGTTAAAAAACACAAAATATTGGTGAAAATAATATCTCAAAAACAGAACTGGTGAAGTAGAAAGAGAAGTACAACAGATTAACTTAAAAAAAATAGCTCCTTATAAAACAGAATTTCCCAAGTGATAAAAAAAAAAAAGTACAAAGGTTCACTGAAGAAATTCTTTAAAAAATTAGAATCAGGCAACTGGAAGCTAATGACTCCACAAGAAATCAAGAAAAGAAAAATTAAAGTGAAAAGATAAAAAAGAAGAAAATATGAAATATCTTTTTGGAAAACTGACCTAGAAACAATTGACATGGAAAATAGATCAAGAAGAGATAATTGAATAATTACTGG
>JAJPUD010015074.1:0-38790 GCA_023553655.1 Myrmecobius fasciatus
CTGTATGACTTTGGCCAAATCACCTTGCTTTACTGCACATCATTTTCCTCATTAATCTTTTTGTTTTGTTTTATTTTATTTTTGACACTGAATCTCCCTTGCTCCCCAGGTGCAAGTACAGTGTGGCCGGCTACTCATGGACTAGAACCCAGGATTTATTGATGAGGCATTGAAGCTTTAATATGTTTTGTTTTTCTTATCTGGGCTGTTTTGCTTCTTCTTAGGCATCCTGATGCCTCCTCCCCTTCCTGCTCTCATACTGGTATTGGATTTCACTTAATCAGTCATAACTCCTAACACCTGAACTCAAGCCATCCTTCTGCTTCAGCTTCCCCAGCAACAGTTACTATAGACACAAAGCACTATATCCATCTTTGCTATTTGCCCAGTAAGGAGATTGAACTAGATGATCCTAAACAGCTTTTATACATATATTATATAATTTAGAGTTCATGCTTAATTGTACTTTTCTAGGAGTGTTGTCTGAAATACTAGTAACTTTCACATGTTCTGTTCACCCAGTCTTCTGTCTTGCCTATGTCAACATAATCTGATAAGAAAATCTACAATTTAAGAGAACTATACGGAGCCTTTTTGTTAGATACATTTATTTGGCTTGTACCAAATAAATTCTAGAATAACCACAAGAGACTATAGCATAAAAAATATGAGAACATAAAATTCTTATATTGCTAGGGATTTTAGGACATAGAACATCAGAGCTAGAAGGAATTAAAGAGTTAGCCCAACTTCTCATTTTGTACAAATTGTGACTTCAAGAGACTTAAATAGTTGCCCAAAGTTCAGCAGCACTGTAATGGCTAATCATGAGCTGCAATCCATTCTCCTGATCCCATGGCCAGTGTGTATAACTGTACTACACTGCCTATCTTTTTACACTCATGCTTCAAATTTCTCAGTGAATTAAGTCTATGACAATTGTATTTTTTAAAGTCTCTTGGCTAACTGTTAGATTTCTTCATAAGCACAGCAGTGATTGTGCCATCTAGAAACAGATCTGCACCACCAGAGGTAGCCTGAATCCTAAAGACTCTGTGTTTCCGGATATCATGCACTGTTACCAAGTAAATCAGTAAAATGTGGGTATTGTGACACATTTCAAAGACACCTTGCTAATTGGGTACAATGACCAATGTGTCTATTTTTATCTTAACAGAAACAGAGTGACTGTATTTGTCTTTTTCCTTTGGTTTCTTCTTTTTTTAAGGTGGATAAATAAAAACCTTTATGTCTCTTTTAAATATTCTGTCCTTTTGGTAGAGTGCAGGGAAAGGAATGAGCATTTATTAAGCATCACTATGTACTAGAACTGTGCTAAGCATTTTACAAATAATATCTTATTTGACCCACACAACAGCCATGGCAAGTAGGTTATTATGATATACATTTTTACAGTTGAGGGAACTGAGGTCAATAGGATTTAAATGACTTGTATGTGGTCACAGTTAGTAAAAAAAATAAGTCTAAGGCTGGATTTTAGGTTTAGGTTACAGATTTAGAGATGATTAGACATTCAGTCAGATCCCTATACCCTCAGTTCACCAGAGAAAATCACTTTGATTCTCAGTTCTTGGGATGTTGAGGAAGGAATGGGATAGGAAGACTGAGAATCTGTTGTATCTGGAAACCTGCAATTTTCAAAGATCTTGTTTTGGATATCCATTTGGATTTGCTTTTTATCTCCCTTCTCTTCTTAGCAGGAGCTAAAGAGTTCTTAGTTCCTAATATTTGTAACAAATAACCAATATCAACTATGTCTATCTCACCTTTGAACTTGCCATTAATAATTTAATTTCTTTTGTACTTCATTGAGTAACCCTGAGTGAAAGCTAGTATGAACATATGAACAATGAAGTATAATAGCATCCTAAATGTTTGTTATCTTACTAATGTTACTTTTATATACCACATATTGTAATTGTACATATAATAATGTACATATTACTGCCTACTCTCTCAGCAATAGTAGCTGATTTATACACAGTATAACAATTTGAAAAGCACTTTCCATATAACAATTATAGAGAGAATCATACCAAAATGGACATAGTAATTCCACATTACTGACTGTAACCATTTCACCCATTCTGTACTACATACTATTCATTCTTTCTTGCCATATTATCGTCTCACATCCATTACTTTTGCTCACACCATTCTACATCTATCTAAAGGATTTTCTTTACAGCCTTATCTGATGTAGTCCCCAGCAACTTCTCAAGGTGAAAACAGATCTGTCTCACTTCAAATTTCTAGCCCTCTGCATAAGCCTCTCTTTGCCATTGGACATCAAGGTGTCATAGTGGATAGAGAGCTGAACTAGTGTTGGAACGATCTGAATTAAAATCCTACTTCAGACACTTACTATGAGACTGGGCAAACCATAAAATGTCTGTTAGTGTGTTTTCTCATATTTGAAATGGGAATTTGAAATATGAAGTCATCTTTCAGGATTGTTGTCAAACTCAAATAATAAAACATAAAAAGC
This sequence comes from Myrmecobius fasciatus, assembly GCA_023553655.1. NCBI lineage: Eukaryota > Metazoa > Chordata > Mammalia > Dasyuromorphia > Myrmecobiidae > Myrmecobius > Myrmecobius fasciatus. The sequence goes on from JAJPUD010015074.1 coordinate 2,510, forward strand.
ACTTTGTAAACTTTGAAGCACAAAGTAAATGCTGACTTTTTATTATTCTATCTGTTATAGTTGATGTTGTAACTATTTTTCTTCCTTTTATGTGCAAGCATCTTTAAAACCAGGATGCTGTAAAATTATAAAATGGATCATCATTGTGCTAGAAGTGATGGTTAGCATTTATATGCCATAAGGTTTGCAAAGTGTTTTACAAACATCTTCTCATTTGATCTTCATAACTACTCTGGAAAGTCAATGCTATTATTATTCCCTTTTTGCAGATAAGGAAATTGAGGCAAATTAAGGGAATTGCCTAGGGTCTTAAATTTGAACTCAGGTCTTGCTGATTCCAGGTTAAAGGCACTATCTATAATGCAATCTGTCTTCCTCTCTGAAAGATCATTATAGTTCTCCAGTCAGTTCTGTATTTGAAGTATTAATTCTCTACATAACATTTCCCATAGGTAGTTATCCAACCTCTTCTTAAAAACATCTAATGAAAAAAAAAAAGGTTTTGGAACCAATCTATTCTGTAATTGGTCAATTCTGGTTGTGAAAAGGTCTTCCTTATGTTGGCCTGAATTTTATTTATCTGTAATTGTGTTTAATAGTTTTAATTCAGCCATCTGAGCTCAAGTAGGAGAAATCTAATCTGTCTTCCCAATGATAGCTTCTCAGACATTAAAAGTACATGACCACATTGTCCTAAAGTCATGTCTTTTCCAGGTTAAACATCCCTAGTTACTTCAATTAATCCTCATGGGACTTAGTTTTTAGTCCTTTTATTCTCCTAGTCATCTTTCTTCAGATATTTTGTGATGTTCTTCCCAAATACAAAACTTACATCTCTATATACAGCACTTTACACTTACTCAGACCTTAGCAAAAGACAATGGATCATTATCTTCCTTGGTCTGAACAATATGCTTATATTCATAGAACATAATATCACATGAACTTATATGGCTACCATATCACAGTTATTTTTATTATTATAAAAAACTAGAATACTTACTTTTATCTGGCCATGTCTGTCTTATTTCATACTAGAACATTTGAGGTGTTTTTTGGTAATTTGTGGATTTTATCTTTATTAAATTCCTTATTATTAGACTTGTTCCTCATCCCAATCATATTTGGATCCTGTTTCTGTCATCTGTCATATAAGTTATTCCTCTCATCTTCATGTCATCTGCAAATTGAAAGGGATCCCATCTGTGTTTTCATCCAAATCATTGATTAAAAATGTTGACAAGAAGAAGGCTGAGTCCCGAATTCTGCCTTAGTCATCTATTATCCATGAACTTTACATATTAGAGTAGAAAATAATCTCAGAGAACATTTACTCCAATCCCCTTATTCTGAAGATAAAATGAGGGCCAGAATAAATTGTTGAATTGATTTAGGGCCACATGATTAAAATCAAAACTAAGTATTTTTTTTTCAGTTATTCAGGTTATTCAGCCCTACTGTTTCTGATAATTTTTCCCCATTTTAAAAAACAATTTTTTTTCCAGATTTAAAAGTTTGAATTCCAGATTCTATCCATTATTCCTCTTCCCTTGCCCCTTTCTGAAATGGTTAGATATAGGTTATTCATGTGCAATTATGTAAAATATTTCCATATTAGTCATTTTTATAAGACTTGAATAAAAGAAAAAAATTAAAGAAAATGAAAAATAGCATGCTTTAGTCTATATTCAATCAATATCAGTTCTTTCTCTGGAGGCAGGTAGTATGCTTCATCATTAGTCCTTTTTTACTTGCTATGTAATTTCATCTTTACAGACATACCCTCTCCAAGTGAAAATAAGTGCCTATCCATTTCCTCTCATACTTTGAAATTTATTTTCATGTCTTTCCTTTGAATATCTATAATAGCAGAAGTCTTCATCTAATCATTTTAATGTCCTTGATTCTAGTTTAACATTCTAACTTCCTATCTGTAACCTGTCACCATCAATTCATAACTTTTGTTGTTCAGTTTCTATTGTATCTGACTTCATGGTCCCATTTGGAACCCATCTTGACAAAAAGAAACAGGAGTGGTTTGCCATTTCCTTTTCCAGCTTATTTCATAGATGAGAAAACTGAGGCAAACAGAGTTGTGACTTGCCAGTGGTCATACAGCTAGTAAATGTCTGAGGCAGATTTGTACTTTTTGAGGGATATTTTAAAATTAACTTTTTTTTTATTTTTCAGTTACATGTAAAACAATTCTTTTTACATTTGCTTTTAAAATTTTGAGTTTTAGATTCTTCTCCTTCCTACCTAGCCTGTACCCTTCCCCTTCCTTGGGAAGGCCCATGTGAAGTTATATAAAAAATTTCCATAAAAGTTTTATGGAAAAGAAAACATAGATCTTCCTGCCCCTCCAAAAAAGAAAAAAAAATTAAAGTATGCTTTAGTATGTATTTAAACACAATCAGTTTTTCCCCCTGGGTTTGGATAGCGTTTTTCATCATAAGTCCTTCAGAGTACTCTTGGATCATTGTATTGTTGAGAATAGCAAAGACAATTTGTAGCAGATCATCCCATGACTTTGCCATTACTGTATACATAGTGCATTTCACTTTGAGCTCCTGGAGATTCCATCCAGGTTTTTCTAATAGCATCCTGTTCATCATTTATTACTGAAATGGACACTGTGGGTAAAATGGATGCTGTCTCTGAAACTACTTGGGCACTCATGAGACTGTGAGAATGTTACCTCTGTGTAAACTCTGTCTGAAGTTAGAACTGTGTTGCCAGCTTTTCACTCCCTAATGCAGGTGATAATTCTCTGTTTCTAACCACTGGTCCATGTAGCCTCCAGATGTACTGTCTTATCCTTGTCTATGATCAAAGACCTTGACTACTTGATGAATATAGAACTTAAAGAAATGCTGCCTTCCTGTTAACTTTTGCCTCCTGTCTGGGAAAGGAATTTTTAGTGTGATAAATGTTTCTAAATATTCTTGTGATTTTCTCCCATAAATACGTGTCCCTAAAACTCCTCAGGACTGACCCCCTAGTCTTGCACTGGTGGGGTTCAATTGCTGGCCAGCTAATAAACGCTCTTAAAATCCAATTATTTTGGCTCTCCTGTATTTTCTCTCACCTGGATATTTCACTGGAGGCCCCAGTGATTTAGCCTTTGGCCCGGTTTGACACCCAGTCCATCTCCCTGGAGGATGAGGGAGGTTACTGACTCTAGGGGGTGGCCAATGAGAGACATTCCTCAGCCCTGGACTCTAGTAATCTCCTTCTGTGGACCAGGAGAGTGAGACCCAAATTGATTAAAATTGGCACTGAGCATTCTGGAAATCCGGTTCTGGTCCTAGTGAGTATTCTGGATTGTAGGTGGCTACACTGGACGCAGCATCAAATATGGCCTCCGTGGGAAGCTGCCTGGAGTGCCCTGTTTTTTCTGCCTGGTTTGCCTGTCTTTGTGTTCTGGAACTGTTTGTCTATTTGTCTCTTTGTGTTTTGAGTGTGGTGGTGTCTACTGAAATGGGAAATTCTGAGTCCATGGCTCTCCAAGGGGGAGGGCCCCTGAAATACTTTTTTAAAAAACTTTAAAGAGTTTCAAAGAACTGCTTGTGGTTTTTAATTTCTTATTGGAGTTAAGTGCACTAATTTGAAAGGAATAGAAAAGTTTGGCTATATTTAAAACTCTGGCAGAGAAGTGTTTTTTTTTCACCCCAAAACAAGCCTGATTGGGATTGCAGTTCTGTCTGGGGAAAGGTAAGCAGTTTAAAATATATGTGTGTATGTGCATGTACACTTATAACCAAATGGTAATTCAGTTTGCCGGCAACATTCAGTTGGAATCTAGGAAACTAACTAAACTAGGAAAAAGCCATATCCTTATGGGCTTATTGGTCTATTGAATTTTGGGCACTTGTTTTTTATAATTACTGTTGCCTTGTACATGCTAGATTATTTATCCTGGGTATAAGGTCTTAGAAATTTGTTTGAATATTGAACCATTAATACTGAAAGAAAAGAAAAATTTCTAAAAGCTGTATTTGGTTTAATTCAGTTTAATAATGGCTTGTTTAAAAAAGTCCTGATAACTTATGTTACCTTCTGAAACATATTGGGTAATTGGTAAACATTATAAGTTATGCTTTAAATTTTGTCAAATTTAATTTTGAATATGTATGTTTTATTAAATTATTTAGCTATTCACTATATTGTGAATCTTAAAAGTTTTGAAGGAAAGGAAAAGAAAGAGATGAGTTTATGTGGATAGGATAAGGAATATTGATTTGTAGAAACAAATGACAGTTTGATGATTTCAGGAAGGAATTGAAACGAATAAGAGAGAGAGCATCAGGAAGGTATTTGGGGAGGAGTGAGAGAGAAGGAAAAGACATGTAGCAAGAAAGAGAAGAGGATGTGAAGAAAAGAAAGAGGCAAGTCTTTTAATGGAAGGAACATTTGTTTTGAGAATGAAAATACACTGGCTGGCTAAATCCTGAGGAGGATTTAGCACCCTAAAAGTTAATTAAGAAAAAAAAAGTTGAGTGGGGGAGGGAGAAATAGGAAGGTTCTTTCTCAAAGGGTGAACTCTCTCTACCCCTTTCAGCTTCTGGAAATAAACTTAGCTGTCTGTTGCAGAGAGCATTTTTTTAAAGGGACTGTGAGAATAACAGTTTTTGTCTTTTGTTCCTTTGAAAATGTTTATGTTCTGGACAATATGCAATTTAGAATTTTTTTTATGTATTGGGTATTTTAAAAGCAAAATGATCTGTAATATTCACCTTATGAAATATCTACTTAGATATGAAAGACAAGTCCCAGAAAGTTCATGGAACAAATCTCTTACTGTTATCAATATAAGGTTATGGTAAATGCCTGTTTAGGATTCATCTGAAACTTTGGTTAATGGAAATTGTTATTGAAGGTTAAAATTCTTGGGCTTGTAGCTAATATTATTTAGGAGTTTTAAAGCTCCACCTTCTGAAAGTTACTGGGGAAATTACCTGGAGTAAACCTGAGTTAAGGCTATTCTATCCTGTGTTCTGCATGTGCTGAAGAATCAGTTTTGACTGATTATATTATGATATAGTCATGTCCCTGTTTTTCCTCCTGTAACTAATTTCTATGATCAGAGCAATAGTCAATAGAAATCATTGATGCAATTCAATTATGTCATACCTTGCTGTTTCCAATCTGACTTTCTGTAATCATTATATCCTAAATACTTAGGCACATGAGTATTTAGCCTGGTCATCTATCTGTTATTAGATATTTGTGTCTGTAGGTATTCTGGTCTTTAAAGGTTTCTAAATAATGAGAGAACAATTGGCACAGTTGACTGAGAGACCTAACTGCTATTTTGTTTATGGGGACTATAGCTGACAGCTGTCCTGTGAGACAAACTTGTCTCCTTGCATGGGAAGCTACTGGAACATCTATGCTGGCTTCTCCACATTTTGTGAACCAGTCCTTCCATCTCAGACTGTTCTAACCTTTATTTGTTAGATTTGTTTTTTTGTTGTTGTTGTTTGTTTGTTTTGTTCTAGATTTTGGTCAAGTTACAGCCATACTGACCTGTATCTGAATCAGATCACTACCTGCTTTCACCATACCCAACCCCCTCCCTGAACAAGAAGTTAACTTCGCCCCTCTCAGCATGAAGCAGTTCTTAAAGAGACATTGTCCCTGCTCCTAAATGGACTTTGTGCCTTATTAATTTGGGGGAAACTGAGGGTTGGTTGATGACTGTGTATTATTGTCTATCCTGATTGAGTCCCCTATTACTGTGTATTACTATACAATCCTGATTGGGTCACCTATTACTGTATTTTGGATTTAAGGATATGGAAAATATTGGGTTAAGATTTTGGGTGACTGTTACTGTAATGGATAGTTTGTATCTGCATTATCTAATTAATCACAATGTTCTCTTCAGGATATGTAATTGTTTAAGGGATCTTGAGTTCCAGAGTAGAAAACCCCCACTATACTAGTCCATTATGTGATGTGAACTTGACAACTAGAGCCCTATTTACTCCTCCTTGGATGATTCCTTCAGTGGAAAAAATAATAATAATAAAAGGGGAGGAGGGATGAGAAATAAGAATCAGGAAAGCTAGTAGATTTTTTCCAAAAATACTTAAAAGAATGGGAACCGCTGGTGCCCCTAGTTTCCTATTCATTTGGTCTTAGGCACTTCTGCCCCATCCCCAACTCACAAGTTTAAATTGAAAGCCCCTCCAGCAGTCCATTTTTTGTTTTTCTGCCTGCTTGGTTTATTATTTAAACCCCAACTGGACTGTGATTGCTGCTTCTGCTTTAACTTTGAACTCCCTTATTCTGTTGGAATTGCCCTGGCAGACTCAGTTTCTGGGACCATTTTCTGATTCCTGGCAGTCTCTCTGATCCACTTCTCCAGTCCTGTAACCCCAGTTCCTTAATTAGTATTTCAGCATCCTCCAAGAACATTTGGTTATCAGGCCTCTGAGTTTGTGGTTTGCCTGCCTTGATGGTCCAAGTGTGCACACTCTGACACTGATCTGTAGCAGCATTTTAACTTGTCTGTTCTTCTGGGTGGGGACAGGTGGAGGAAATTCGGACCTCACCCTTCCCCCTTGGAGTCTCTGACGGCCTGTGCAGTGTTCCTTCTAGAGGGGCTGGCACAGCTGCCTTGGGCACTGCTGCTCCCTCTGCAAGCAGAGGCTGAGAGGTGCACAAATGACCACAGACCTAACATTGAACTGTCCATCTCAAACCGGATTCCCTGGGTGAGATGTGCTCCCGAACTGCAGAGGACCTAACAGGCTTGCAAACAGGCTTGGAGGACTACTGAAGGCTGTTAACAGCTCTGGGGCTATCAGGGAGAGACTTGCCATCACTGTAGGTCCTTGCATTTTTTTTAGTTTTATTTTAGTTTAGCTGCTTCTGGTAGGGTCAGTCAAAATTATGGTGCTAAAACCTTCCATGGTATCTGGGGGAAGGTGATTCCGCGATTTGAATATTCAGGAGAGAGTGTGGAATATTGTGCCACAGTTCCATGTCTCTGTTTCCCTCAGTTGTTCTGAGTTTCCCAATTGTTCTGCCTGGTGGAAAACTCCTTGTATCAGTGAATATGCTTTAGCTAAGGACGAATCCCCCAAGCTTTGCTTACTTGTGTACATGCTCCCTCAGGTTTATCTGTATTCTGAGGAAGGGGCTGAAGAACATTTTGGTTTGTTGGGCAGGGCAAGGAGAGCTGCTCCTATTCTCATTCCCCTGCTAGTAGGAATAGCAGGTTCCACTGCTGTTGGGATGGCTGGATCATCATGGTGACAGCCAGTTGTCAGCTTTAGGATCCCAGGTAGACCAGGACTTAAAGGACCTGGAAAGTCAAATATCCTTTCTGGAGAGCTCCTTAAACTCCTTGGCAGAAGATGTCCTACAAGCTTGTTGGGGCTTGGATTTACTCTATCTTAAACAGGGAGGGCTGTGTATGGCCCTGGGGAAGCTTGCTGTTTTTGCCAATAATTCAGGAGTTGTGAGGAAGTCCCTATCCACTGTCAGGAAATGCATCAAGGAGCAAGAAACAGCCTGACAGTATCAATGTCCTGGTATCAGTCTCTCTATAATTGGTCACCCAGGATGACCTCCCTTATAACCTCCCTGATAGGCCCCTCGCCTTATTTCTGCCAGTCTTACTGGTCGCTCCTTGCTTGATTAATTGCTTAACCACATATATCAGGAGAAGAATCCAGGCAGTTGAGATGTTTGTTGCTAAAACCACTTACTCCCCTCTGGCCTTTGATGAGTCCAGCTTCTGAGCAGTTACAAAGAAAAGGGGAGAGTAAAATAGACACTGTGGGTAAAATGGATGCTGCCCCTGAAACTGCCCTGCTTGGGCACTCATGAGACTGTGAGAATGTTACCTCTGTGTAAACTCTGTCTGAAGTTAGAACTGTGTTGCCAGCTTTTCACTCCCTAATGCAAGTGATATTCTCTGTTTCTAACCACTGGTCCATATAGCCTCCAGATGTACTGTCTTATTCTTATCTATGACCAAAGACTTTGACTACTTGATGCATATAGAACTTAAAGAAATGCTGCCTCCCTGTTAACTTTTGCCACCTGCCTGGGAAAGGAATTTTTAGTGTGATAAATGTTTCTAAATTTTCTTGTGATTTTCTCCCATAAATACGTGTCCCTAAAACTCCTAAGGATGACCCCCTAGTCTTTCACTGGCGGGGTTCAGTTGCTGGCCAGCTAATAAATGCTCTTAAAATCCAATTATTTTGGCTGTCCTGTATTTTCTCTGGCCTGGGCATTTCATTACAAAACAATAATATTCCTTCATAATTACATAGTAAAATTTATTTAGCTATTCCCTAATTGATGGACATGCCCTAAGTTTCCAATTCTTTGCCCTGAGAAAAGAGCTCTTATAAATATTTTTGTATATATAGGTTCTTTTCCTTTTTAAAAAATCTCTTTTGAGATTCATGCCTAGTAGTAGTAGGATCAAAGGTCAAAGAATGTGCATGATTTTATAACCTTTGACCATATATACTGTCTTTTGATCATTTATCAATTGGGAAATAGCTCTTTTTTAAATTTTTGTTTATTTTTATTTTTTTATTTTTTTATAAATGGACCCAGTTCTCTATTGTTTGAGAATTCTGATGAAAGTAAGATTCACTCCCTTCCTCTTTTTTCTCTTCACTGTAAAAGTTTATTCTATAGCCTATTTTATGGCACATATTTTACATTATATCTCTTCCTTTCCCTTTCTTTTTTTTTTTGCTAAGGCAATTGGGGTTAAGTGACTTGCCCAGGGTCACACAGCTGTTACGTGTCTAAGACCAGATTTGAACTCAGGTCCTCCTGACTTCAAGGCTGGTGCTCTATCCACTGCGCCACCTAGCTGCCCCCCTTTCCCTTTCTTTTAATGCATTTCTTTCTCACTACTTGATTTTATTTTATTTTTTAGATATTATCCCTTCATATTCTCTGTCTATATATACTCCTAATTGCCATAATAATGAGTTACAAGCATTATCTTTCCATAAAGGAAAGTAAACAGATAAGCCTTGTTAAGTCCCTTATGATTTCCTTTTCCTGATTACCTCCTTATGTTTCTTCTGAGTCTTTATTTGAAAATCAGATTTTCTCTTCAGCTCTGGTGTTTCATCATGAATGCTTGAAAATCCTCTATTTCATTGAATGTCTACCTTTCCCCCTAAAAGATTATAAAGGGTAGATGATTCTTGGTTGGAAACCTAACTCTGTTTCTCTCTGGAATATTATATTTCAAGCCCATTGATATTTTAATGTAGAGGCTGCTAAATCTTGTGTTTTCTTGACTGACTCCACTATACTTGAATTGTTTCTTTCTGAATGCTTCCAACATTTTCTCCTTCATCTGGGAGTTCTAGAATTTGGCTATAATATTCCTGGGAATTTTTACCTTGGGATCTCTTTTCAGCAGGTTATTGGTGGATTTTTTCAATTTCTATTTTACCCTCTGATTCTAGAATATCAGGACACTTTTCCTTGATAATTTCTTGAAAGATAATGTCCAGGCCTTTTTTTAAATCATGGCTTTCAGGTAGACCATTAATTTTTTAAAATTATCTCTCCTGGATTTATTTTCTAGGTCAGCTGTTTTCCCAATGAGACAGTTCACCTTTTTTCCTATTTTTTTTCATTCTTTTGGATTTGTTTTATTGTATCTTGATGTCTCATAAAGTCACTAGCTTCCATTTGGTCATTTCTAATTTTTAGGGAATTATTTTCCTCAGTGAGCTTTTGTACCTCCTTTTCCATTTGGCCATTTTGCTTTTTAAGACATTCTCCTCATTAATTTTTTGTATTTCCTTTTGCTTCATTCTCATTTTTATTCCCAATTTTTCCTCTACTCAAAATCCCTTTTGAGCCTTACCATGGCATGAGACCAAATTTTATTTTCCTTGGAGGCTTTGAATATAGGAACTTTAACTTTGTTATCATCTTCTGAGTGTGCATTTTGATCTTCCTTGTCACCATAGTAACTTTCTCTGGTCAGAATCTTTTCCTGTCGTTTGCTCATTTTGCAGCTTATTAATAGGCTGTTAACTTTTTGTTAAAGAAAGACTGTTTCCATTATGGAGCATATATTGTCCCAAGCTTCAAAGGTTTTGTGCAGCAGTTTTCAGAGGGTCTTCTAGGGACTTGTACTATGAGCTGGCACTGCAACTCGGCTCCGAGTATGAGCAAAACAATAAAGTTCTTCCCCAGTGCCAGTAAAGAGGCCTTCTGCAATCTTCCCCTGACCAGCTGTCTCTCCCCTACTCCCATTTGTATGCTGAAGTCACTGGAAGCCTTCACTGTTACTGCCATCATCATTGCTGCTACCACAGTGATGTTGCTACCACTGTTGATTTAGTAAGTCCCAAAGCCCAATCCTGCTCTGGAGCTCCCTTTGTACACTGTGCCATACCTTTCTTGCTGAAAACTTTAGTGGCCCCATGGCCCAGGCTGTGCTGGTGTGGCCTGTGCTATATATAATTGTACTCCAAACCTACCTAGTGCAATAGACTCTTCCTTTCAACCTTCCAAGCTGTCTTTGGCTGGGAAATTGTTCCATTGTGTCTTTTTGTGGATTCTGACACTATAAAAATCTGTAGAGTCATTATTTAAGGATTTTTGGAGGGGTCTGGAGAACTCAAAACAAATCTCTACCTTTATTCTGCCAAGTTGACTTTGCCTCCCAGATGTATACTCTTGAGGATTAGTCTTTTTGATTCCAAGTCCAATGCTGTACCACATTGCTGCCTCCAATACATGACTAATCTACCTCTTCTAGTCATACTTAATAGTTTTTCTGATAGTCCCTCAGAGTAAAAATTTTTCATGTGACTCATTTATAGTTTATTTATAATTTGACTGGAATTAGTGATATGACCTATGATCACTGAAAAGTTATATTACTACCTATGAAATTAAAATTTATAGCTTAAAATATAATTATCTATAATATAATTTATAATATAAATTTATCATTTAATTTATAATTATTTAAAATATTACTGTAGTGTAATATTAATTATACTACAATATTGATTCTTTTGATACTAAAAGAATTTTCTTTTCACTACAACAAAATGTTTTATATATTCAAGGAAACTGAGGCCAGAACAGAGATTTTATCTTATTTATCCTTATATCTCATTTAATACCTGACAAAGTTTCTACACCTGACAAATTTTTTTTTTTAGGTGAATTAAATTGAATTGAATTCTTGGGGATAATTACCAGTTATATATGGGTGTAAATTCAGGTTTAAAATAGTTTTATTTCTAAGGACTTAATCTGATTTGTTCATTTGATAAATTCCTTGTTTGTTTTTTTAAACTTGCCTGAATCTAAATAAGTGGTTTTCAGATGAAAGAGCCCATATCCCAGCCCTTCATATCACAAAAGTTTGAAATTTACAGCCTAAAACCTGCAGAAATGGTTAAGAAGCTAATTATGTCTCTGAGTGCAATTATATCATTTCCTCACTACTGAGTTAACTCATTATCCTTTCATGACAGTGTGGTATTAAATAGCTACCTTAGTATTGTTCTCCTTTAAGCTCCAACACAAAGCAAATCTTAGAAAATTAGTTAATAAATTCTGCTCCAAAGCTTTAAGGAAAAATGTCCATTTTAAGCTTCTTTTCCCTTTAATTTTGAGGGAAAACTAATTGTGAATTTCATTAATTTATTATATATCATTTAATTAAATGTAAATTAAATTTTAAAAGTTTTAATTAATTAAAGTTGTACCAAAAATGGGTGAGAGAGAACTAGTTTTTTGTTGTTTCCTAGTACAGTGTTCTTCAATACAGTCTTTTCAAAGCTGTATCCCTGAGGATGATGTGGCATTCTGGAACAATTATCATTATTGAACCTCTATCTCTAAGAACACACAGAATTGCTGTGATTTGTTTGCTTGGCTAAGTAGAGGATTCTGCTTCTGAGGTCAGCATCATAGGTTCCATCCTGATGTGGCCTTGTTAATTTAAATTTCATAGATAATAATCAAACTTTTCAGTGATCATAGATCATACCTCTATTTCCAGCCAAATATATCAGTAACTGTGAGAACAGAGGCAAAGAGAAACAAAGAAATAAAGATGAAGTTTACAGATGGAAATCTACAGGTGGATCTTCTCCATTTCCCTTCTAATATAAAAACTCTTCAAAATTCATAATGTTTGAATATTATAGAGTAATATTGATATTATCCTTTATACATACTTTTTAAAATTCTCACCATAAATTTTCTTTTTTTTTTAATAAAGCTTTTTATTTGCAAAACATATGAGTGACCTTTCAACATTGACCTTTGCAAAAAAAACTTTTTTTTTCCCAAGCTTTTCCTTTCCCTCCCCCCGCCCCCCACCCCTAGATGACAGGTAATCTAATACATGCTAGATAGGATAAATTATATGACAAATACAATACATGTATACATATCTATACAATTATCTTACTGCACAAGAAACATCAGATCTAGAAAGAGAAGAAGAAAAAAAAACAACCTAAGAAGGAAAACAGAATGCATGGAAATATTCACAGAAAGCGTTAAAATGCTGTGTTGTGGTTCACTCTCAGTTCCCACAGGCCTCTCTCTGGATGTATATGACTATCTTCATCGCAGCACAACTGGTTTGAATCACATCATTGTTGAAGAGAACCATGTCCATCAAAATTGATCATCGTATAGTCTTGTTGCTGTGTATAATGTTCTCCTGGTTCTGCTGATTTCACTCAGCATCAGTTCATGCAAGTCTCTCCAATCCTCTCTGAAATCCTTTTGTTGGTCATTTCTTACAGAACAATAATATTCCATAACATTCATATACCATAATTTATTCAGCCATTCTCCAATTGATGGGCATCTTTTCAATTTCCAGTTTCTTGCCACTACAAAAAGGGCTGCCACAAACATTTTTGTACATGTGGGTCCCTTTCCCTCCTTAAAAATCTCTTTGGGATATAGGCCCAGTAGAAACACTGCTGGGTCAAAGGGTATGCACTGTTTGATAACTCTTTGAGCATAGCTCCAAATTGCTCTCCAGAATGGTTGGATCCGTTCACAGTTCCACCAACAATGTATCAGTGTCCCAGTTTTCCCACATCCCCTCCAACAGTTATCATTATCATTTCCTGTCATTTTAGCCAATCTGACAGGTGTGTAGTGGTATCTCAGAGTTGTCTTAATTTGCATTTCTCTGATCAATAGTGACTTGGAGCACCTTTTCATGTGACCGGAAATAGTTTCAATTTCTTCGTCTGAAAATTGTCTGTTCATATCTTTTGACCATTTGTCAATTGGAGAATGGCTTGAATTCTTATATATTTGAGTCAATTCTCTATATATTTTAGAAATGAGGCCTTTATCAGAACCTTTGGATGTAAAAATATTTTCCCAGTTTACTGCTACCCTTCTAATCTTGTCTGCATTCATTTTGTTTGTACAAAAAATTTTTAATTTGATATAGTCAAACTTATCTATTTTGTGATTAATGATGACCTCTAGTTCTTCTTTGGTCACAAATTCCTTCCCCCTCCACAGGTCTGAGAGGTAAACCATCCTACATTGTTCTAATTTGTTTATAATATCATTCTTTATGCCTAGATCATGAATCCATTTTGACCTTATCTTGGTATAGGGTGTTAGGTGTGGGTCAATGCCTAATTTCTTCCAGACTAGTTTCCAATTATCCCAGCAGTTTTTGTCAAATAGTGAGTTTTTATCCCAAAAACTGGGGTCTTTGGGTTTATCAAATACTAGATTACAATTGTCATTCAGTATTTTGTTCTGTGAACCTAACCTATTCCACTGATCCACTACTCTATTTCTTATCCAGTACCAAATGGTTTTGGTGACCACTGCTTTATAATATAGTTTTAGATCTGGTGCAGCTAGGCCACCCTCATTTGCATTTTTTTTCATTAATTCCCTTGAAATTCTTGACCTTTTGTTTTTCCAGATGAATTTTGTCGTTATTTTTTCTAGTTCAGTTAAATAATCTCTTGGGAGTTTGATTGGTATAGCACTAAATAGATAGATTAGTTTAGGTAGTATTGCCATCTTTATGATATTCGCTCGACCTATCCAAGAGCACTTGATGTTTTTCCAATTGTTTAGATCTGACTTTATTTGTGTGGAGAGTGTTTTGTAGTTTTGCTCATATAGATCCTGACTTTCCCTTGGCAGATATATTCCCAAATATTTTATACTATCAATAGTTATTTTGAATGGAATTTCTCTTTGTATCTCTTGCTGTTGCATTTTGTTGGTGATGTATAAAAATGCTGATGATTTATGTGGATTTATTTTGTATCCTGCAACTTTGCTAAAGTTCTCACCATAAATTTTCAAAATAAATGCCAAAGGTTACTTAACTAGAGGGTGGTCAATTTGTATCCACTGCTTATCAGTGGAAATACAAAAAAGTGCAGTTATTCATTAATAATAATTTATTATCATCAATAATATTATTAAATATTAATGTTGACAATGTTACCTATAAATTTGTTTTTTTTTCTCTTGACCTTCATCAATGTAGTTTCATCCTTTGACAGAGATTACAACCTTTCCATGACTTAATAGATTCAATTTAATTAAATTCCAGAAACACTTGTTAAATTTCTGCAACTTACAAAGGATTATGCTAGCCTCTTTGGATAGCAAGAGACATCAAGTAACATTTTTGACAAAAACAATTCATAAGCTTGTGGAAGAAGGACCTATACCAATTAAATCATAGATATTTTGAGGTTGAAGAAGGGGTCCCACAACAGAAAAGTAACAATCAATACACAATTAGTATGATTATCTGACCTTTTAGTATCATTTATTATAAAGGATGTGTGAATTCATGGGCTTAAAATACATGTACTTAGTGTTGAGAAAAACTGAGACAAAGATATATAAAATTCAATTTTGTCCTCACATAGTTTAAGGAAAATGAGAAACACATAAATAAAGGTAATACAAAATAGAATGTTGGAAGTACATAAGACAAATAAAGGATTTTATGAGATCTGATGGGTTAGCAGTAGTTTCTTGGAGGAGGTGACGAGAATGGTATCTTGAAGTGACAATGAGATTAAGCACCTGGGCATTTACATTTTTGCTTTAAAAAGCATAGAAGGGCACTTATTTATAAGCTGATGCCCTATCCTGTTTGTAGGTTTACAAAGTGCTAATGTTTAGAGGGCTTAAATTATTTTTTTTCTTAGTTATATCATTAGGAAATATCAGTAGATCTTGATCTCAAGTCTTTTTTGACGGCAAATTAAGGGTCCCCCCCCCCTTTCCCACCACCCTTAATGTTGAGGCTAGGAATGCGAATGTGCCTCGTTCTTGGGGAATTCTCAGGTAGTTCTTACTTTGCCACAATCTCAGATTCTCAGTTTGAAAGGATTTTCAAGGACAAACCTAACCCTAGCAAGACTTTCTTCTGTGATGTTTCTCCTAACCAGTATCACTGTTAGAAAGTTAAAACTAAAGGGCTATGAAATCTCCATTAATTCCTGTGTACAGTAATTCATTTTATTTTGGGATAGCTCAAATTCTCAGAAAGTTTCACTCTAGTTTAGATTTCTTCCTTAAACTTCCATGTACTAGGTAGTAATCAGTTTCTGTTTCATATATAAAAGAAGTAAAAGACAGTAATTTAGTTATTAGTCAAGAGACTTGTATTCTAGTCTCAATATTTTTCACTGACTTGCTGTGTAGTCTTAAGCAATTTATTTGCCTTCTCTAGGCTTTAGTTTTTTCATTTTAAAATAAGGGGCTTGTGTTTGATTATCTTATAAGGATCCTTTCAGCTCTTAGATTCTGTGCCTGTGATGGAAGTCAGATTCTTAAAATATGAATGCCATATTTGGAGCCCAACCTCCTATAAAATAATTGTATGATTTGGGGCCAATCCCTTTCCCTCTCTGAATCAGCTTTTGTATGAGTAAAATAGGAATGGAGTGGACAAAAGTTTCTAAAGAAGGTAACATAGCCCAAAAAACTTCTATCCACTTTTACAGTAACATTATTGCTATATCATTGGACTAGTTTAATCTAATATGATCTCACTGTCTTCAGAGACTTTTCTGCCTCTAAATTATTCATTGTTTCATTTAAACCCGATTGATTGAAAAAATGATTCCATTATTTCCATAAAACCAGGGATTTCTCCTGATTATTGAAGATGCTATGAATGAGCATGTGTAGTAGTAGACTTTGGTTGTTCTTAGCAACAAAAAGGACACATAACTAGAGACCACATAGTATTGTAAAAGGAAAACTTGTCTTCACCTGGGTTTCAAACCTAGCTCTTCCCTTTACTGGTTGTGTGACCATGGAGGAATCACACAGACTTTTTAAACTTTATTTTCCTCATCCATAAAATGAGGATCATATTTTCACTCTATACTTCACATGTCTGTCATAAGGAAAGCAATTTGCAGACTTTAAAGCCCTAGAAAAATGTGAGCTCTTAGTACAATTGAGAAGGCTATTAATATTCATGTAGATTGTCTGTTTTTAAACTACATGATTAATGCTTTTTAAAGCTGGAAAAATGATTTTGTACATCATAGAATAAAGAAGGCAAGAACTGAAAAGGACCTTAAAGATCATCTAGTCTTAGCCTTGTCTTTTGTTTGCTGAGAAAACTGAAGATCACGAGGGCAAAGGACTTACTTAACCAGGAGCTCAGCTCTAAGGATCCAGCCCAGCTGTGAAGTGACCCAGCAAATCAAGATGTTAAGTTTTACAGCAAGGAAACTGTTCCAATTCCTAATGATACTACATTTGGGAAGGAGTTTAGTGTGAGTGCTTTTAATCTGGAACCATCCTTTTCAGAGCCAGAAGTGATGGAGGAAGATTTTACTTCTGATTTGTATACTTTGTTCTCATATCTTCTCATGAAATACCTCTTTATAAAAGCTAAATTGCATTAACTGGTTAAATTGTTAGCTTATAAAAGGTATTGATAATATTGTGATAATGACTACTACCAGCAATTTTTTTGGGGGGGAAGTATACTGAAATGGGGGCTTTAAGCCAATAAAATTATGGGAAATTCCATAATCTTTCAGGATTTCCCCTTAGGTTCCTGAAGGGAAGAGAAAGTTAGCCATTTCCCTTCTAGCCTCTGCTTCAGATCCTTTGGACTTCTACCCTGTCATATCAGCCTTCTCACTCCAAAAGGGCACTCCATCCCTGTACCCTCTTTTTTGTTATTTTTTTGTTCTCCCAGAACCTCCATGCAAAGCCATTCCTCTTTAGACTCCATTCCTGACTCTGGACTTTCTCCAATATGAGCCCTCATGGATATATTTCTTATTTTCAGCTCCTTTTCACATGTTATCTTCTCTATTAGAATGTAAGTTCTTTGAGAACAAAGACAGTTCTTTTATTTGTATTTCCTGCACTCAGCACAGTGCCTGGTACATAATAAGTACTTTTTTAATGCTTAGCTATTTGAATTAACTGAGATCACGTACCTAAACTGCTTGTGTGAAACGTGATAAGTATTCCTAGAAACTGAACTCAGAAAGAGCTAAGTTCAAATTCGACCTAAAATAGCTATGTGACCATGAGCAGATCTTTTACTTCTTTTTGCTTTTTTTTCCTTCAATTGGGGTAGTAGTTTAGTTGTTTTCAGTTGTGTCTGATTCTTTGTGACTCTTTTTTTGGTGTTTTCTTGCCAAAGCTACTGGAGCCATTTCCTTTTCCAGCTCATTTTTCAGATGAGGAAACTGAGACAAGCAGGACTTGTCTGAGATTTATAAGCTTTGAACTCTACTCCTTCTGACTCTGGGGCCCAACTAGCTGCCTTAACTATAAAATGGAGGATAATAAAAATGTTTACCTTACAGGATAAAATGAGATAATTTTTATAAAACATTTAGCACAATGCCTGGAACATAGTCGACATTTAACAAATATTTCTTTACCTTGCTCCCCTTATGACTTGGAGGAGTTATGTAGTGCATCAGTGGAGAATGTACCCATACTAATTAACTCATAGATCATTCAGAGTAATGTAAGTATGGTATAGCTATGCATAATATTTCCTGATTTTTTAATTTCCTGGTTATTCGTTGTTCTCCTTTCTTTTTTCTAATTCTGGTAATTTGTGTTGTCTGTCTTGTGGGGGGGGGAGTTATCAGTGGTTTTTGATTTTATTTATTTTCTAAAATCAAAGAATTTGAGTTTTGGAAGGAACATCAATAGCCACCTAGACCAATCCATACCTTAAAGGAATATCCTCTAATAACTTATTTATATTTATTAGTCCAATTACTTTGTTGCTACTCATTGATTTTCTTTTTTCTTCTGTTCTTTCTATCGTTTATAGGCTTATTGCTTTGTTTCTTTTACCAAGACTTCAGGCATAGACTAATGATTATATTTCTTATTTCTCTCTATTGCTATTTAAGTGTTTGTTTTCCTCTGTTGGCTGTATCTTCAGTGTTTTAAAATGTAATTGTATTTTCATGTATTTTCTGGGTTTCTTTCCTGACTGAACTGTTATTTTAGAGATTATTTTTTGTTTCTATGTTTTTGGACATCTTTATGTTTTTATCATACCTTTAAAATTTTATTCCCCTTTGGTCAGATTTGATAGTATGTAGAATATCTGCCTTTTTACATTTGTAGAGAACTTCTTATTCAGAACTTCAGTTTTCCTTAATTTTGATTTACCCATCTTTGAAGCGACACGGGGAAGCAAGTGTTGAGGGGATCCTCAATCAGCTGGTCCTGGAGCATCTCCAGTTGGCTCCTTTGCAATGGGGTGAGTAATCTCTGAAAGATAATTTTTTTTGGCTTGGATACACATTGTTTCCTTAACTTAATAATCAGTCATTTAAAGGTTAATTGTTAGAGAAATCTTAAATAGTCATGTGATATTGCATGAAAACCTTTACATTGGAAGAAGCTATAAGAAGATAATTTTGTTACAATTGGGTCTCAGAAATTATGCTAGATAAGTTTATTGATTGAACAGCAAGTCTTCATTTCAACTTGGTTTGAGTTTTTTGACTGGCAGTTCTATCTCAGTGTTTTAGAAATTTTGAAAGTACTTTGGTTCTGCTTTCAAAAGATATCAATATACAACATGTTTGGTTTGTGATTTAAGCTTGTCTTTTGAAACAAAATGTCAGGTGATGATTTCTTAATAAGCATGTTTTCTGAATATGCTAGTGGAAGTGCAGTATAATATGTGAATAGTACATACTGAACTTTGTTGTCAAAAGAAGCTTACAACAAATAATTTCAGAAGGGTCAAGTAGCTTCACTTGAACTCACAACCATTAGTCATAGTTTTCTTGAGTTTAAATAATGTTAGGATAAACAAAGCTCCTTGTTCACTTTTATCAATAGGATGCACAAGTACTTATTTTGAAAGTGACTTGAAAAAGAGAGTATAGCCCACAAAGAATGACTATTTCTATTTGTTATTAACCTTTTATTTAAAGGTTTATGTTGTGATATATATATATATAGGAAAAGATATTGTGATCTGTTTTTTTTTTCCAAGCGATGAGTTTTCTGTTTTTCTTTATTAAGAAAGAACATATCACACTGCTTTGAAGTCAGAGTAATTTTTTCTATTTGTATTCACTTGACACGATACAGGCACGGTATGAGCCTGTTTTAGATCAAATCTTTTAATCTTTTTTTTTTTTTTTTTTTTAAAAAAAACCTCAAAACAATGAATAAGGTTTATCTGCTCCATTGGAAAGACTCAGGAAAAGCATTTCCTGCTATACTTCTAATTCCAACCTCTTTCAGCTGCCTTTTCTTAGATTGAGGAGTTCATCAATTTTCCATGTGCTGTCACCCTTCTTATTTATAATCATTTCCTTTTCTATATCAGAAGTTACCAATTCACAGAACCTATAGAATGAAGATTTTTCTTTTCTGAAAAGTATCTAAATTTTTCTTTTTATTAAGAAGAATCAAACTACATCTTTCTAGTGGACTTGAGCCCATCCTGGTTCAATGTCATAGGCTCTGAAACAGTTTAAATGACTGTCTGTTAAGCACCAATTACATGCTTTCTCCATGGCCCATACCAGAGTCAGGGGCTAAAAAAACAAAAATCAAATCAGCCCTTAACATCAAGGGACTTATATGCTGGAGAGACTATAGCATGGAAGCAGATAATTAAATTCAAAATGTATTCAAAATAACTTTTGAAGTGAAAGCACTAGCATCTTGGTGGGGATGGGGGAAGGGTTTAAGATAAAGGAGAGTGGAGTAGTATGAGGTAAGACTTTTTGAGCTGAACCTTGAAACTAGGAATTCTATGAGACATGGTAAAGATGGAATTCATTCCATCCATTATATTCTGCCAGTATAAAGATATAGATGAAATACGACTGCTAGGTAGAAAGAAAAGTGAATAGGCTGTTTTGGTTGGACAATTGAATTCATGAAGGAGAACAATAGGAAATGTCTGAAAAAGAAAGACTAGAACATAATCCTAAAGGACTTAAAATTCCAAAAGAGAAAACTCAGTTTATTTTTTTACTATTGCTTTTTTATTATCTAGTTTATTAATTTTTTAAATCAATGTATTGTTAATATCAGACTGCATATCCAACAGATGTCACTGCATTTGTCTTTGCTCTTTTTTACTTGAAGATTATTATAAACAATAATCTCATTGGGTGAAAGTCAGTGCCAGAATTCCTCTGGGGTTCTAGAATTCAGACATCTGGTGGAAAACGAACAAATTAATAAAATATTGGATAAGTTCACACCTACCACATGATTATTGTCAACAGAAATGACCTTTTCATCAGAGGCACTAAGAAAGGGAGAGCAAGAATGCAAGTTCCGTAAGAGAGGAAAGAAGATATGGTGTGAAAAAAGAATTAGATATAATTAGATAACACAGATGAAACTTCATTCTCATCTGCTTCTTTCCTAAGATGGAAGCAGTTATGTTAGATATTTTCCAACATCAGTGAGGCTTCTGATGCTGGTGATCTGACTAGCTCCTTTGATTAACTCTATTGAAGAGTACAGATTCTATATACTTTGAATTAGCTGAGATACAGGATCTTATATTCTAGAATAGGGTTCCATAAAGTGTGGCCTACTAACCAAATCCAGCCTGCTACCTGTTTTTATACAGTCTATGAGCTAAGAATGGCTTTTAAATTTTTAAATAAACTGTAAAATGACTCATGTTTAGATTGAGATAAATTGGGATGCTTAAGCCTAAATGCCAGCTTTAATGTCAAGGCAAGTATTTTAGAATACCTGGCTTACAGTAGTATTAGGAAACTTATGGATTACTCCATGATCTTCTGATGACAAAATTGGCATTGTTTGTTATTTTCCCCTAGACAAGTGGTACTTGTAAAATACAAACTTGTTTTTCTGGAAATCAGCAAATAGCAAAGCTATTGTTTTTTTAAATAAGTTGTCCTAGATAGTTCTACAAAACAAAATTAAAATGATAGATTAGTATATATGTATAAGTGACCCTTCTCTTATTATTGACTAGAATTCATATGATTATAAATGCATGTCATACTCCAGTTTTCCATTGGATCTGTGATCTCATTGATGTAGGTATTGCTTCAAATTTTTCCTGAGTCTTTTGCATATTTTTGATAAGTTTACTGTAGGAGGTTTCACCTAATGTTCCTGAGAACTTTGTCAAATTGTTTTGGAATTTTATGGATGGCAATGAAGCGTGCAGGCTTCTAGCCACCTAGACTCATTGTGTATGAAGTAATTGATGCACATTTCCTTGTTGTGTGAGCCATACTTCATCAGTTTGGAGCAATGGGAAATGAGTAGCACCATGCTCATGTGGAAGACTGTTAACTCTTAGAGACTGTGACACGGAAAGGTATTGGGAGGAATCAGGAACAAAAGTTCCTAGAATTTAGAGCTCTGAACAGACCTTATAAATAATGCCTAACCACTTCATTTAATAGATAGGTGATGTAACCTGGCCAAAGTCTCATAGCCACTAAATAGGAGAGCCAGAATTCAAAACTAGGTCTTATTCTTTAAAATGTAGTGTCATTCTCACCAGTCCTTGTTGGAAATAAAGAAGCAAGATCCAAGGTTTCTGCTGAGGCAGGATAGCAGTTGATCATTTTAACATCTCATGCCTTGGCAGATAAGATACCACCAGGTAGCCCTAGAAGCTCTTTTTAGGAGAAGCTTTACCCACTGTTCAACTAAAAACTTCTATGTTTTATAAGTTATATTTTCTTACCCTTGGCTATTTGTAAAGCTGTTTGAGAAGAAAAAAAAATACCTCTATCTTCAGAAGATCACATAAACTTCTTAAATGAACTAAAAAAAAAAAAAAGCGTTCTCACTAACACCAGACATGCGCAAATATTTGGGGGAAGGTATCCCTCTTTCTTCAACTTCCATAAGTATGAGTAAAATGTCAGGTTATGATTAGTAAAGCTCACTCTACCCCAAAATACTGATAATATAGAGTTTTAAGAACCACTTGTCTTTTTCCTTACCAACTTCTGTTTCTTCAGTGCATGGAAAGGGAGAAGAGCTTGATTGGTTGGATTTTAGGCTAGATATTGGGCAGTAAACAGCTGGGTACTATTATATGTATACAAACCTACTCAACTTGCCAGCTGACCCTCTGTGGCTTAACCCAGGGTTACTTAGTAACTATAATGTGATGTAAATTGTTCCTGCACCCTAGATATCCCCAAACATCTGTTCTCTAGGAGTATATTAGTCAGCACTTTTGTCATTTATTAACAAATAATAAATTAGTTTTGGTTGGCTAACAAAGTATATTTGAAAAAAATCAAGCCATTGACCATCATAATCTAAAGATTGTAAACTTTCTGTAGTATACAGTATTTAATGCATTATCTGTCCATCTCCCAACTGTCTTAGATAGTATTTTACTTGGAACTTAGGGATGAGTATAAGTCTAACAACTAAATGGGTTGGATGTAGAATGTTAGAGGTGTCAAGGACCTCGGAACATATGTGTGTAGAAACTTGAAGGAACAGTAGAGCAGCCCAAACTTTTTACTTGGCAGAAAAGGAAGCTCAGAAGCAGAGAGGTTGATGACTTGCCCAGCTTCACAGAATTAGTAGGTTATAAGATGATACTCCAACTTAGGTCCCATGATTTCTAGCCCAGTGCTTGTCTCATTGCCCCAAAGCTATTAATAACAATTTTAACTGTTGTTTCTTTATTCCATTCTTAGAGGCTATAATGAGAGATTTGAATTTCTCATCCGCTCAGTAAAGTTACCAAGAGTTATGTGATGAAATAAAACTGCTTACACAGCATGTAAGCATTCAGGTTTCATATCAAGAGGGAAGGGGAAGAAAATCCTCTAAGTTTTATGAAAGAGCTGAGGCTGGAAGTCTGAAACCTCTGCACGACAGATGCCAGGTTATCTATCTCAGATAAGCACAGAACTAATAAGACTTACCTAAAAATAGTTTTCTCACTACCTTCCATCAGACAAGGTCTAGGCTGAGACATGATAATAAAAGCCAACAGGGCTGCCAAGAAACACTCTTTGTCCCTTCAGATTTAGACCAAGAGCAGTGGGACAGACATAGCAGATGCAAAGAGGTGATTGTAGAGAGGATTCCAGTGTCAAACAGAGGATTGGATAAAATGACCTCTGAGATTTCTTCCAATTCAAAGTCTGACTTTTTTGTTGGTCTGGTGTAAACAAATAAGTGCAAACACACTGAAACCTATCAGCACACAATTTGGACGCCAAACCAATGTTAGTTAAAAGGGATGGAATCTTAACTTTTCTTTCTAAAATAGATTGAAAGTCACTTACCCCAAGTTAGATAATTGGGACTAGAACTTGTCCCTTCTTGCAATATAGAATGATCTACCTTGTTGATTTAGTGGCAATGACACAATAAAGATTTTCCAAAGGTCCTTGGGCTCTGATTCTATTAGAAGCTTTACAGGGATTAGAGCCACAAAAAAACCCGACAGCATATTAAATGAATTCATTATAAAGGGAAGAAAAGGCATCATATTTAGAGTAAGAGGATTTGAGATTGGGTCCTGGATCGACTACCAACTTGGTTTATATCCTTGGTCAGTTGCTCTCTCTTTGAACCTCACTTTCTTCCCCTTTAAACTAAGAGACTGGACTGAAAAATCATTACAGTACCTTCTAACTGACTCTGAAATTCTGTGATTCTCAGCTTCATCTGATAATGAAGAGGTGGCAGCATGCATCAAATCTCAATTTGACAGATAAGAAAACTAAGACTACAAGAGGTTGTGACTTGCCCAGTATAATCAGGGAGTAAAACTCAGAGACAAATTCCTCTTTACCTAGTACCATGCTATCATTTCCTCTCCAAACTAGAGGGGTTGGCTAATTAAAATTCTACTTTACTCTTTATGAAATCCATGATTTCACTCTTAAAGTCACTGATTAATTATTCATACCTTATAAGGCAAGTAAGATGTACTTACCTTATATCTAAGTAAAGTTTGGAGACATGTAACATCTTTAGTTTGACTGCAAACTATTCTGCCTGTTGAAACATTGATAGGCTAAACCTCTTAGGTATTGCTTTGCCAAATTTCATGTCCATTTCTCAGTTTTCATTCTTCTCAAATTCTTTTTAGTCTCTGACACAATTGATCACTCCATTCTCCTCGATATTCCCTTCTCTCTAGGTTAATGTGACCCTATTATATCCTTTTTTTTTTTTTTTACCTGTCTCAGCAATGCTTTTTATTTGTGTAGATCTTTCATCCAGGTAATGCCCACTAAAAGTGGGTATCCTCTGGGACTTTTCTGTTTGGGGCTTTCTTTCTCTTCTGTGTGTATACTGTTTTGCTTGATGATCTTCCAGGGATAAAATTGCCTTTTTTGCTAATTATTCTCAAATCCATTTATCTAGCTCCAATTTCTCTCCTTATCTCCAGACTAGCATCCTCCTATTTACCTAAACTAACAATTTGAGTGTCATCTTCAGCTCCTCACTCTCTCACCTCTCTGTATCCAGTCTTTTTCTAAGTCCTGTCTATTTTAGTTTTATACAATCTCTTGTGTAGACCCCCTTCTTTCCTCTGACATTGCTACCACCATGGTGTAGGTCTTCATTACCTGAACTTAACATCCCACCTGAACTATTACAATAGCTTTTTAGCATATCTCTTTGCCTAAAATCTTTCACCACACAATCCAATTCTCTACTCAGTTTTCAAATTGATCTTAAAACATAAGTCTTACCACATTGTACTTATATTCAGTAAACTCTAATGGTTCCCTATTACTTCTAGAATGAAATATGAAATCCTCCTTGGAATTAAAGCCTTAATATTACCTCCCCCCTCACCTTCCAGACATTATAATCCTTATTCTTCCTCATATACTCTTTAGTCTAGACACACTGACCTTTTATTCTCAAAAGAAATGCTTCATTTCCAACTTCATATATCTTAGCTGTCTGTCTTTATGCTTAGAATTGTCTACCTCCTCATCTTTTGCCTCTTGACTTTAATCATGTGCAAGTTGAACTTTGAACTCCTTTAAAGAAAGAGCTTTGCTTTGCCTTGATTTGAGATTGTTGTTCATTTGTTCCATTCATGTCTGACTCTTCATGACCCATTTGGGGTTTTCTTTCTTTCTTTCTTTCTTTTTTTTTTTTTTTTTTTTGCTTTTTGCTGAGGCAATTGGGGTTAAGTGACTTGCCCAGGGTCACACAGCTAGGAAGTGTCTGAGATCAGATTTGAACTCAGGTCCTCCTGACTTCAGGGCTGGTGCTCTAACCACTGCGCCACCTAGCTGCCCCGATTTGGGGTTTTCTTGAGAAGGAAAAGGGAGTAGTTTGCCATTTCCTGCTCCAGCTCATTTTACTGATAGGGTAAGTGACTTGCCCATGATCATACATAGCTAGTAAGTGTCTTATGTCTTCCTTACTCTAGGTCTGTTACTCTATCCATTGTGTCACTTAGGTGCCCACCTCTTTGCATAAACATGGCATGTAGTAAGCATTTCAGTGCTTTTGATAGACTTACTGGAAAATCAGTTTTATTTTTGTACAGTTAGCAGGAAAATTTTTAGACTCAGTGTCGCAGTCTGACATTTTATATTGCTTTATAGTTTACAGAATTATTTTATTTAATCTACATTAAAGACCTCTGAGGTAGTAAACTACAGTTTACCAAGGACGAAAGGGAAGCTCAGATTGGAAAATATGCCTTGACCTACTCATTAGTCTAGTTAGTCTCAGAGATAGTATTCAAGTCCAGATGTCCTAACTTCTCCTTCAAGGCTCAATCTATTTCACCATCCTACCTTCCCATTACATAACTAGATAGTGCAGTGCATAGAAAGTTAGATTTGGAATCAGAAAGATCTGATTGTGATTTCAGGCTCAATCACTTAGTAACTATATGGCTAAACACAACTTACTTAATCTCTCTATGACTCAGCTGCTTTACCTGTAAATTGAAGATGACTTATAAAGTCCTATCTAGTTCTAAAATAGGATCCTATGACATAGGTTAAAGTCTGAGCTGATTCAAGATACTTGTGTATTTCTGGGAAAATCAAGTCAACGTGAATTTATTAATCACTTACCATGTGGTGTTTAGGGATAATTAGACATTTTCTCTCATTCTCATGCCTCTCAAATCTCTCCATAATAGGAATTAAATGTAAGGTATAAAGCAATGCCAACTTTCTCAATGGTTTTAGGATACAATTAATTCAAACAAGGCAACATCCCAATGAAGTAACAACAAAAAGATGATTCTTAACTCTTAAAATCCTCAGCCCTTCTTCACTCACCATCTCCTGTATTCTTGGAAGCATGACTGCATAAGCCAACCTATCTACTTGTAGCAGAAAACAACTTTATATCCTGAAACGCTTTCCCCATTCTCCCAGTGCCACAGAGATCCAAAAGGCACAAATTTGCTGAAGCTATGATAGTTCTGCAAAACAGAGCTTGGAGGAAGAAAGAGAGGGAAAGGGGATGGGTAAACATGAAAAGATGGTTGTGTTACACTCTACAGTCTGAGGGAAAGAGTCCAACATCAAGCGGGGGTCACATCTGTTCAGATGTCACTTAGATTAGGACAGAGAAGGGTAAACTGTTCCTCAGCATGGGAGGAGGCTGAGATACTTTGAGGTCTAGCTGTCAGGAAAACTACCCTCAAAGGCAAGCAAGACAGAAAATGAACAAGAGGAGAAAATAAAGAAAAAAAAACCCACTGAAAATACTACAGACCCCAGGAGAAAGGGAAGATATCAACAGTAGGAGGAAACATGGCTTATAGATCAGATAAAAGATTTCTTAGACACTTAGAAATAAATATTGAAAGACAAAGAAAAATAAATCTGCATCTGATGCAGCAGAGAACCCTCTGGATTCCCAAGAAAGCACAGAATCACAACTGGATGTTCCAAAAGAGAATAAAAATTATAAAAGTAGAATGTATGACCTACACAACAGAAATAATTGAAAGAATAAAAAGTTTTTACGATGGTGGCATAACTTACCAAAAGAAATAAATGAGAGAATAACCATTTGGAAATGTAAGAACATGGAAGTGAAAGAGAAGGATACTCAGGAAGGAAAAAAAGTGAAGAAAGGCAAAAGCACTAAAAGAAAGCACGATCTCTGTACAATCAAAACATAGTGATTTTGAAGAATGACCATAAAAATAATTTAAGCAGTATAGAGTTCCCAGAAGAATAAGTCAAAAAACTTGAATGCTATAATATAAGAAATAATAGAAGAAAACTTAGCAGAATTTCTGATCATGAAATACAAAGAGCCAATTTATAGAATCCACAGATTAGCTCTGATGGTGGGGTTAAGGTGACACCTATGCTCTGAATTAACTCCAAGATTCATATTGAGGAGAATTAGGAATAGGGGTATCTATGTTCTTTCAAAAAGAGCACAGAAAAATGAAATGTTAAAACCTAACAGAATAAGTTGAAAAGAAGATGAATTGATATTTTACTTGAATGCTTAACTGAAAAGGGGGGAAAGTAGAATAATTATAAAACTATATAAAATGTGTAAAGAAAAAGAAACAAATAAACAAAATACCAAAATTAGGGGGGAAAGTAACAGATGAAGTCAGTATAAAGGGGGGGGGTTCTTAAGGATGAGGGGCAGAGAGGCCAGTGGAAATAGGATAGCTTTAAAATAGATTTAAGCTAAAATAACTGAAAAGTTATGTCGATAAAAGAAGAGGGAAAAATTTTAATTTGGAAAAATAAATATTAGAAAAAATGAAGGAAAATATAAACCTAAATCTTATAACTTTGAATGAATTATATAATACAATAAAATAAAATCATGGCAGATTCAATAAGAAAACGAAATCTCACAATCTATTGCTTACAGGAAAGACATTTTTAAGAACAATGATACACACAGAATAAAAATGAAAGGATGGCGGGAAATTATCATACATCTAGTGAATTCATAAAAGATGGAGGCATAAAGATAGGTAAGGACAAGATGATTCTTATTTGCTAATTGAGTCAGTAGTTTCAACCAAATTTCAGTTTATAAAATAAACTCTTAAAAATCAAAAATACAATAATAACAATCTAATAGGTAACAATAGAAAAAGAAATCCCATTCCAAATATCTCCAATATTCATAAAATATCTGAGGGACAATTTATCAACATGTACAAAAGACTTGTGTAGATTAAATTACAAAGTGTTCCTTAAAGAAATGAACAATTTAAATAACTAGAGGAATATTCTAGAATTGTGGCTAGGGCTATATCATTTTAATAAAAATGACAATATATCAAACTTTAATTATACTTTTATTTTTAATGCTATACCAATAAAATGATCAAACGAATCTTTTATAGAACTTGATAAAATAATAACACAATTCATTTGGAAAAACAGAAAATTCTATAATACTAAGAGAAATGATGAAAAGAGGTCCAGACAAAGAATAGTACTTCCAAACTTTAGGTTATATTTATGAAGCAGCAGTTATCAAAATCATCTATAAATGGTTAAAAAAATAGAGATTAGTGAAAGAACATAACCAAAAGAGATTCAGAAGAAAATGAAGCTCAGATATTCAGTGTTTGGTAAAGTGGAAAATGTAAATTAAGAATTACCTGTTTAATAAAAACAGTCTTTCCCAAATTAGACATAGATCATTACCTTTTATCAGTAACCTTTCCCCAGTAGGTAAGTAGCCAAGGGATATAAATAAATAGTTCCAAAAAGAAAAATTACAAACTATTAACAACCAGATGAAAGTGCTCCAGATCACTACTAATTAAAGAAATGCAAATCAAAACAACCTTGAAATTTTACCTTACAGCCTGCAAATTGGCAAAGATGACCAAAAATAGAAAAATAGTTTTTGTTGGAGGAGTTGTAAGAAGTTATGCACACTGGTGCACTTTTGGTAAAATCATGAATCAGTACAATCATTTTGGAAAGCAATTTGAATAATGCAAATAAAATAAAATGACCTTATCCTTAGCAAAGAATTAGAAAAAAATAGATGCCCATTGATTAGAGTTTATAAATGGAATGTAATATTATTGTGCTGTAAGAAATAATGAATGATATTAATACAAGTGTAGATCTAGTAAACTGATACAAAGTTAAGTAGATCCAAGAAAATAATATATACAGGGACTACAGTAGACATAGAAAAAACAAGCATATATCTGCACAAATCAAAAGTGAATGTTGCAGAATTATGGAGAATAAGCATGTCTCAAAAGGAAGATATCAGAAAACACTTTCTAAACTTTTGCAAAGCTTTGAGGTTCATAAGTGTTACATATTGCATGTATTTTCAGAGTTTTTTGATGTATTGATTAGTTATGTGTAGTTTTTCCTTTTCCTCTTTTGTCTTTAAAAATACTATTTCTTATATAGAATGTTAGGGGAGGGGGAATATTGGTGAAATGATGGTGATTTAGTAAAATATATATGTATCTCCAAAAGCTTTAAAAAAAAAAGATAATGCACAGTGCTTTTGTGAGCAATAGTAAAGAGACCATTTTTAATCAGATAGTAGAATAAGGGGAGAAAAATGAGGTGCAAGAAGACTGGAAACATAGAGAAAAAAACCCTTTAAAACCATTAACTTATGCCATTTTAATTTTTTCCCACATTCACATGAGTACCAGTGTATATAATTATTTTGCATTAAAAATGTTTGTTTATAAAAAAAATCACAAAAATAAAAATGCCTAATTTTCTCTTACCCATCCCCTTTCCTATATCTATTCCCAATTACTGAGTTTAAAAATTTTGCTAAATATTATTTATGTCACTTTAGGCAAGTCACTTCACCTCTTTTAGACTCAGTTATCTTTCTTATAAGGGCACAGGATTAGAATATCCCTCAGATCCCTTCTGTGAATCTTTGAGGCTAAACTCTACCATGTATTAAGTCATGAGTAGCCCAGAAGCTCCCTTCCTTCCCACAACTTCCTGCTTGCTTATTTGTATCCACACCAATTCCATCCCTTTGGTGTCTCCATCCCAGTTACTCTTTGCCCTCTTCCATTGTCCCCTCTGGAATCCATCTTGTGTTCTTACAATCTGCCTTTCATAGTAGGCTTATGTCCTTTCCAAATAAATTATTTTATATATTTTTTGTATTTTATTTATTTTTTCCTCAAATAGAAGATAAGCTCTTTGAAGACAAAGATTGTTTCATTTTGGTTTTGTTTTTAATCTCCAGAGCCTAGCACACAGTCTCTGAAATAAGGTAGATGCTTAATATTACATGTTGATTGATTGTTTGATTAAAAAGCATAGATTTGAGGCAAACCTTTTGATCTAGTATTGTCTCTATGGGGTCTGTATCCCAAAGAAATTGTAAAAAAAAAAAAAAAAAAAAAGGGAAAAGGACCCACAAGTGCAAAAACTTTTATAGCAGCTTTTTTTATAATGGCAAGAAACTAGAAACTGAGTGGATGCCCATCAGTTGGGGAATGGCTTGAATAAGCTATGCTATATAAATATTATGGAGTATTTTTGGGATCAGTGGGAGGGAATTCCAAGGCAGACAGAGTTTGACACAGTGAAGGAAACACATAGTAATAATGACACAGTTGTAGGTATGAAATAGTGTAGGGAAGCTAGATGGCTCAGTGGATAGAGTGCCAGGTCTGG
Source organism: Myrmecobius fasciatus (assembly GCA_023553655.1). Taxonomy (NCBI): domain Eukaryota; kingdom Metazoa; phylum Chordata; class Mammalia; order Dasyuromorphia; family Myrmecobiidae; genus Myrmecobius; species Myrmecobius fasciatus. The sequence continues at coordinate 33,628 of JAJPUD010015074.1, forward strand.
AGTCAGGAAGACACATGTTCTTGAGTTCAAACATGGTCTTGGACACTTCCTAGCTGTGTGAACCCTGTTTATCTCAGTTTCCTGATCTGTAAAATGAGCTAGAGAAGGAGATGGTAAATCATTTTAAAGAAATGGACAAAGCTTTGCCAAGAATAAGATTAGGAAGAATTGAACATGACTGAAAAATAACTCAAAAGCATGGAACACTATCCTATCTCCAGAGATTAATGTTAGGACATTATATGGGAATTCATTCAGCATGGTAGAGTTTTTAATTAGAAGATCTTAGACTCCCTTCCCACTCTGAGGTTTTGTTTTTGTTTTAATTCTAAAACCCTACTTAAATGGCTTTTAAAATATTATTTTAATATTTTCTTTTCTTTTTTTGCTGAGGCAATTAGGGTTAAGTGACTTGCCCAGAGTCACAGCTAGGGAATGTTAAGTGTCTGAAGTCAAATTTGAACTCAGGTCCTCCTGACTACAGGGCTAGTGCTCTATCCACTGTGCCACTTAGCTGCCCTAAATATTATTTTAAGATTGTGATCCTGTAATTCTTATATTCTAAGAACCTGTGATTCTGAGTCGAATAAATGAATGTCTCTAATATAATCCCCTCTAACATTTTCCTTAGTCTTTATAAAGCAAGATTGCCTCAGTCAATTAATCTCCATTCCCTTTCCTCTGTGAATATTCTTTTAATCTCTTTACAATTCTTTTATCCTTTTTCTTTTGATGTAGTCCCAAAAAGCCAGTCACTTCCTTCCTCTAATTCTCTTGTTCTTTTCTCATTGACTGTTCTTTTAACAGGTCCAGGTGCGCTCGCTCTCTCTCTCTCTTTCTCTCTCTCTCTCTCTCTCTCTCTCTCTCTCTCTCTCTCTCTCTCTCCTTTTCTCTCTCTCACTCTCTCACTCTCTTGCTCTCTCTCTCACTCTCTCTCTCGCTCTCGCTCTCGCTCTCTCTCTACATATATATATATATATCTGCAAAAGCTTTTTTTTTTTTTAAAGAAATGATAATGCACAATGCTTGTGTGAGCAATAGTAAAGAATGCCTGTTTTCCTCAGGATTTATATTACTAACCTTTGTTTAACTCTATCTCTCCATTTTTCATTTTTTTAATCTTCTCTGAGTTTTAAAAAATTTACCTTGTTATTATACCTTATTTGGGAGTTATTCTTTTACTGATATTGTTAGCATCAGAAATCATTAAAGGAAGGTAATCCCTAATTTGGGGATTTTTTTGTATAGATCTGGTTTTCAATATGCAGGAACTTTGTATTGTTGGTACCTCAGAAAAAGCTATAAAATCTCCAAATTTATTTTTATCTATAAAGTTTTACAACTTTTAAGTTATAGCAGGCAGCTAGGTGGTACAAGGTATAGCATTAAGTCTAGAGTTAGGGGGATCTGAGTTCAAATCCAGTCTTGGACACTGATTAGTTGTGTTTATCTCAATTTCCTCAAATGTAAAATGGGAATAAGAACAGCACCTACCTCTCAGCATTGGCTATTGTGCTATTAAAAGTTCCAAAGCATTGAGTCTGAGAAGTGAAACCCAAGATGAGCACTAAGAAAATGATCCAGCTTTCTCACTCTCTTTAACTTGGCATTTAAGGCCTCCCCAATTTACCTTTTTAGCTTTATATCTTATCATTATTCTTGCCCCTTAATTCTGTATCCAGACAACTTGGAATATTCATTCTTTGCACATATCCCCCACTTTTCTTCCTCCATACCTTTAATCTACTCTGTCCTATGTCTGGAATGCCCTTCCTACCTGTTGAACTTTTGTCCATTCATCCATCCATCTACATCCAACTTAAATGTTACCTTCCCTAGTAAGCTTTCCCTTATTTCTTAGCCAATAGTAATTTCTCTCTCCTCTTAATTCACTGAACTTTGTATACTATTCCATACATTACATATACATGTAAATGCATACTATTTACATACTTAAAGTATTCTAATTTTCATTTAAGTTACTTCTGTACCAATTTTGTCTATTGCTAATAAACTGTATATTTTTTGAGAGTAGGAAAAGTGTGCTTCAATTACCTTTTTATCTTGCCCAGAACTAGAAAACCTATCTAACTTACAAACTCAGTGGCACTTCTAATTAAACATATAACATAGAATAAATTATTGAGCCTTTCTAAATTTCCATTTCTTCATCTTGAAAATAAGAATATCTTGTGATAACAAAAAGGCCAATGTTAAAATCAAATGATATCTCAATTCAATTACATATAATTTTATTATATATCAGTCAGATTCAAATTAGAGATCTGCCATGAATTATGTGTGACTTAGAACACACAAATACTTCTAACATTCCCTCGAGGATATTTTTCATTTGTTAAAATAATTGACCAGATTGTTTTTAAAGTCCCTCCAACTGCCACAATTCTGAGTTCTAGGTTCTAGGTTAGACTTATTAAATGGATTTCTAAATTTATTTGGCCATCAAATACATTAGGGTTTTAAATATATTGATGCAATACATAAATATTAGTATGGGGAGCCTCTTTTATAAAAAAATGGAGATCAGAAATATTTTAGGTCTATCATTCCATATTCCAAGGTGTCTTTTAGTTGTCACATTTCATCTTCTCTATATTCTTTTCCCGTTCTTAGCTTTCTGCATTTCTATAAAGATAACTCAATGTCATTGACAAGTGATTCTTCTCTGAAAACAGAGTTTCTTTTAATGAGAAAATAGAACAGAAGGCAGAAGAATTGTGCTGAGCTCTAAAAAAGAAAGGTCTGATTAGAAAGGGGAAAACCAAAAGAAATATAGCAAAAAAGAAAAAGAGGGCTTACAAAAGTCATTAGTAGATGGAAAGTAGTACTGAATGTACTGAACTAGGAGTAAAAAGATCTGGCTTCTAGTTTCAGCTTTGCCCTTAAATGACCCATGCAAACATGGTACTCCATCTTAGTTCTCTGGGCCCTAAATTATAGGATTTTGCTAGATGACATCTCATTTTCCCCTTTCAACTATAATACTTTATATTCTTACATTCTCTCCTCTATGGTCCTTTCTACCTCAAATACCATGAGCTCTAAAATTGTATGTCCTCATATCCTTTCAAGTACTAAAATTCTATATATGGAGATCTCTTTCACTTCTAATATTCAATCCTTTAAAGTTTCTTCCAGTTCTGCCATCCTAAGAATCTAGAAGTTGCTAAGTGCTCCATGAGGGTGCTTTTTGAAAAAATATTCAGAGACTATCTCCTGAATTGTTTATTCTTATTGTGGATGAAAGTAAAAGACATGTCTTCTCTTCTTCAAGGTTATGACATTAAGCCACGGTCCCATCAATGCTATCCTGAGTGTTTACGTGTACAGTGCAAAGAGAAGTGTCAGTGTCCAGCTATTTCACTATTTTCTTATGACCCAGCCTTCCTAAAGATATTTGGTATTAGGATCTAAAAGTGCCTAACTATTTATCATATTATCTTTAAATGTTGTGAGCAATGTCAAGTAGTCCATTTTTTAATGATGACATCCACTTTGAACTCAGAAGACCCTTGTTATCTTTTTTCACAAAATGGAGACGGATAGAGTCTGTCCAGTGAAGTGGGGAGTGAAAGCCTGCTCATTCTGGGAAGTATCTAACTTCTCAAAATAACAGAATCTCAGATACTTAGTCGATGTATGCTCCCCGGCAAATCATTTAATCTTGTCTGCCTCAGTTTCCCCAATTGTAAATAATATGTTACATGTTACTTTATGCATAGATAAAGGGAACACAAGATACTTTAATAAGGGCATATAATTTTGGGATCCTTCCACTCATTAGTGATCTCCCCTTCCTTCAAATCTTATGTGTGCTGAGCTTGTTGTTCAGCTGCTTCATTCATATACAAGTTTTCATGACTGTGGACCATAGCATGCCCGTGGGGTTTTCTTGGCAAAAATAGTACAGTGGTTTGCCATTTCCTCCTCTGGTGGATTAGACAAAGAGAGATTAAACAGCTTGCCCAGGATCACACAGCCATTGAGAGCTGGTCTTTGTGACTCCGGGCTGGGTGCTCCATCTACTCTATCACCTCGCTGTGGGCGTAATCATACCCCCGACTTTACAAAGTTACACCAATCACATGAATGAATATCTCTTTGCAGACTTGAAAGCATTCTCCCAGATGTGGTAGTGCACAGAATGCCCCACTGTGAGGGAATGAAGCTCATGGGAGGCAAGCTTTGTTTTGATCTTTTCATTCCTAGAACCTGCCCCATAATTAAGCATTGATGAGTGCTTGTTTATTGAGTGACTTCGGGAAGAACTGACACCTTCTCTGTGCCTTAAAGTACCCAGAGTGGAGGTCAGACCATGAAGACCCCACCCCCTCCCAGTCAGGCATTCCCTTTGAGAGGGTGCTTTCCCCCTAACCCATTGCATTACCTGATTTTCTTTCTAAGGCTGACATGTTTCGAAGTTGGAGTCTCAACCACAGAACATCAGAGTTGGTGGCAATTGCTGCTCGTGTAGGTTGTAGTTAAGAAGGCTGCTAATGAAGAGCTCATCAGCCTTGACGAGAGTCTATTTATAGTAAGACCATTAGGGCATGCAGCTGTTCTTTGCCACATTCCATCATGAAGCTCCTAGTTTCTGTCAGCCACAAATGATATTTTTAGCTGCACCGTTCAAACTGAGGCAGAAAAGGTTACAGAGTCAACTGGGAATAAGTTTAGTATTGTACTGTTTTGTCTGCTTTCCTGTCTTCAACCCCATCCCAGCCTCAGTATCACTGCCTTTCTGCTATTTACTCTATCATCCTTCTTCAGGATTGGAAAAACAAAATATTAGAACTGGAAGAGACCTCTGAGGTAACCTCTGTCTAAAACAGGAATTACTTTTACAGAATACACAGTAGGTTATCATCTAATCTCTGCTTGTGGACCCTTATAACAGAACTTTTCACTTCCCTCTCTTTTCACTGCTGGACTGTTCTGATTTTTAGAAATTCTTCCTTCTGCTGAGTCAAAATTTGTTTCTGTGTAACATCCTTTAACTGGTGTTCATCCTGCCCTCTAAGGCCTATAGGAGTAAGTCAAACTTCTCTCCTTATGTAAATATTTTAAGACTTCAATAGTATCCTTCCTTATTTTTTTTTTTTCCCCCAGAATAAGCATCAATTAAATTTGATTCAACAATGA
>JAJPUD010015075.1:0-17982 GCA_023553655.1 Myrmecobius fasciatus
GTGTGTGTGTGTGTGTGTGTGTGTGTGTGTGTGTGTGTGTGTGTGTGAGATGCTTTATTCCCCCAGTTGGGGCTCAGGGACTGGGCACGGGGCCACAGACTGGGGAGAACAAAGCCTGGCGCCGGGGAAGAGGTGGAGTGGGGAAGGGGCTCCAAGGAGAGGGAGGGGGAGTTTATTGACATTGGGTCAGGTCTTGGGTGGTGGTACTGGGAGATGGAGGGAAAGGCCTTGGGCACTGGCTAGCTCCCAGGACTGGTAGAAAGGGGGGAATGTTTAAATCTTGGATTTCTGCTCATTTTTTAGCGTTCGCTTAGCAGCCAATAAGGTCTAGGGGCAACTTCTATCGAGCTCAGAGACTTGGATTAGCAAAGTTCCAGGCAGTGAGGGGCAGAGGGTGGGCAAGGCTGGCTGTTCCTCTGCCCGCTACAACAGGGGGCTGCCCACCAGACTAACTTCAGCAGCCCATTCTCCCTCCCAGCCCCCCCCCCCCCCGCCAGCCCCAGGGCAGCACCGGGAAGCCCATGAGAACCACAAGGCTGGGGTCTGGAAGGGAGCTCCAAGATCCTGTCTCCAATCAGCTCTCACTTACAGGGAGCTACAATCTGCACTCAAAGCCTGTCTCCGAACCTAAGGCGTGCACGAGGGCCCTGTGCCGAGGTGAGAAAGAGTGAGACCAAGGAAGGGTCAGGGAGGGCAGGCCCTGCGGCCGCGGGGGCCTCCCAGCAGGCTGCTAATAGAAATGGCCACAGCTCGTGGTGACCACGGCTCACGGTGACCACTGCTCACGGTGACCACAGCTCATGGTGAGCTCCTAGACACACATGAAATCAGCGCCAGTGCCTGCTAGCCCAGGGGAGAAGAAGATGGCCCAGAGATGGGGGCCCACTGGCCACCTGGGCACCATTCCTACAGGGCACCCAGTCTGGGGCTTGGTAGGAGATGAGTAAGGGTCTGTTTACTTCAGTTTGGTGGTTGGGGGGTACAGAGCAGGAGGGGGACACATAAGAGAATAAGAGTGAGTACCTGTGGGATTTAACAGGAGAAATAGAGAGAGAAAGGGAAGAGGGAGAGAGAGAGACAAAAGTGAGAGAGACACAGACAGAAAGAGAAAGAGTGAAGGGAAAGACTGGAGAAAGAGAGATGGAGAGAGACAGAGACAGAGAGACACTGAAGGGAGATACTGCAGAGAGACAGAGACAGACTGAGAGACAGAGGAGGGACAGACGTGGGGGGAGAGAGAGGGAGAGGGAGAAAAAGAGAGAAAGACAGGCAGAGAGAGACAGACAGACAGAGCCACAGAGAGAGAAAGAGTGAAGGGAAAGACTGGAGAAAGAGATGGAGACAGAGAGACAGAGACAGAGAGAGAAATGAGACAGAGACACAGAGAGAGGAAGAGGGAGAGACAGAGACAAAGACAGAGAGACAGACAGAGACAGAGAGGGAGGGAGAGACAGAACCACAGAGAGAGAAAGAGTAAAGGGAGAGATTGCAGAGAGACACACAGAGAGAACAAGACAGAAGCACTGAGGGGGAGACAGATAAAGAGAGAGAAGGGGAGAGAGGGAGAAGAGCAGGTGGGGGGGATCCTTACACTGTGAGATGAGGGCCCAGCGGGGGTCCAAGGCCCGAGGAGACCTATGCAGCGAGGCTCGAGCACCAGGTCCAAGTCTTCGGTCCCTGCCGGCCAGCTCCCTGAACACCCAGACCGAGAGCATGGAGCTGCAGAGCACCGAGATCAGGGCCGCCACCTTCCATAGCTTCATTGTCAGTCGCCTCGGGACATTGGCCTCCTGCAAGACACGTGGGCAGCAGCACTTAGCAGGGAAGCCCAGGCCCGAGGCCGGTCACTGCCCAGGAGGCCCTGGGAGCCGGCCTAAGTGCAGGGGAGCTGGGGGAGCTCCCCAGGGAAGGAGGGGGAGGGGCAGGGGGCAGAAGCCAGGCCTTGAAGGATCAGGAAGATCTGCAGCAGAAGAGGAAGGGGAGGCCGTCCCAATGCCCCGGGGGCGGGGAGGTGGCTGTGGCCTGGCACTGCGGGGGCAGGGGCAGAGGCAGCCGGGCCTTGGGTTCTGTCTTGGCCCTGCCGCTGCCTCTCAGGGGACCCCTTTCCTCATCTGTAACAGGAAGGGTTGGGAAGGAGCAACACGGCTCGGAAGCACCCCAAGACTCTTCCCGTCCTGTGGGACCGAGCTGGACCCAGGAGAAGGTCCAGGAGAGGATGCTCTGGGCTTCAGGAAGTTAGGGAAGCAGGAGAAAAACCTGCAGTGAAAGGCGTCCTGGGGACTCGGCCGAGAAGGAGGCTCGGATATCCCCGAATCTGGCCCCCAGATGGAGAAACTGAGGCCCAGAACAGGGAGCCCACGTCACAAAGCAGATTTGAGGAACTGGAATGAGGGGGGGGGCTCTGGGGACCCAGAGGACCGACAGTTTTCCTTGTAGAGGTAGGAGAGGGAGAGAGGGATGGTATCCCTGGAGCTGGGACGGGCCCCCCTGGCCCCGGGCCCGGGTCCTTGCCAGATCTGGGATCAGGAATTGCCCTGACAGACAGCCCTGTTCGGACTTGCTCACCGAGGCTCCATGGAAAACCGCCTGCAGTCTGGGGTGGGGGACGGGGGCAGGCAGGGGGGACTCTTGGCACCCGGAACCCCTGCTCTCCCCAGTGGCCTTTGGGGTTTAGGAGCCCCAAGCAGTGTGGGGATCACAAGCAAGGCGCCCCATCTTCGGGCGCCTCCCCTTCTACCCCCACTCCCCCCACATACAGAGTGAGGGATTGCACTAGATGCTCGCTGAGATTCCTTCCAGCTCTAAAGCCTGGGATCCTAATCCTTCCAAGAGGACTTGGCCTGGAGAGCCTCCCTCCCATGTTAGAAGGCCATCCTCAAGCCACTTAGGGGAGATTATAGAACAAAGGCCTTCTGGAGGCTGCAGAAGCAGTGCATATTGGCAGGCACTTGGGATGGAGGACTATAAAAAGAGGGACGGAGGGAGGAGGGGTGAGATGATACCTCAAGTCTCCTCCAGCTATAAATCCCAGGCTCCCAGGCTCGGGTGACAGCTGGGCCTTGACTTCAGGCTCCAGCCCCATTAGGAGGAGACTCCCCCCGAGTCCCCAAGGACTCACTCCCAAGGCAAGGTAGCAGGACAGAGACCCCGCTGGGTGCCCTGGCTCAGCCTTCTTCTCTGCCGTCCTCAGACCACCTGCTTTCCAGAAAAAGCCCCTGCTGTTAGCAGGGGAGGCAGGGGGGGGCAGCCTCAGTTTCCCCCATTGTAGAACCAGGCCTTTTCCGGCCCCAAGTCCTGGGGCTCCACCTTTCAGGGGGAGAGGGCTGAGGAAGGCCCATGGGGGGGAGGTGGGGGCGCAGAACTATGGGATGGGGGGAGAGGAAAGCCAGGGGCCAGGGCGGAGCCAGAAGGGAAGGCTTGATGGGACGGCTAAGGCTCCGTTTACATTCCCAGGCTGCCGGGTAAACATTTACACTGGGCCTCAGCTCTGAATACTTTCTCCAGAACAGGAAGTCAGGGCCTGCCAGGTCCAGGCCCTAGCGCGGAGCATCGGCAGAGCCAGGCCCGGCTGTCTAGCGGCCCGGGCCACTGGTGGGGTCAGCGGGGGGCTGGGGAGGCCTTGGCGACGGGCACTGAGATCCCTTCTTGTCTGGAAAAACAGATGTCCGACCCAGGAGAGCCTTAGAGTCCAGGAGCTATAACACGGATGCCCGAGAGGCCTCTGGTCGGACCTCAGGGAGCCCCGAAACTTGGCAGCGTGGGGGAAAATGGCCTCTTTTTTATACCTTCTAGCAGAGATTTAGCATCTTTTTGTGAATGGAGGCAAAGGGCCATCCTTCTGGGAAGGAATACATACCCTAGACTTCCTCAGACTCCCATGGGGAGCTGTGACATCCCCACAAAGTGACTGAACTGAGGAGGTCCAGACAGCATCCAAACTGGATGGGAAGGGGAAGGGGCAGGGGAGGGGGGGGGAACAAGCATTCCAAAAGCGCCTACTACCTGCCAGCCATTGCTTTAAGCACTTTACCAATATTCTTCCATTTGTCCTCCCAACAACTCTGCAAGGTGGCCAATATTCCTATTTTTAATTGATTAATTAATTTTTTATCTGCAAAACATATGCATAGGTAATTTTTCCACATTGACCCTTACAAAGCTTTCTATTACAAATTTTCCCCCCTCCCCCCTCCTTTCCCCTAGATGGCAGGAAGTCTAATACGTGTTAATTATGTTAAAAATAATATTCCCATTTTACAGGAGAGGAAACTGAGGCAGGCAGAGTTTAATGACTTGCACAGGGCACATAGCTAGTAAATGTCTGAGGCGGGATTTGAACTTGGGGCTTCCTACCTTCAGGTCCAGGGCTCTATCTACTGTGTCAGCTGGCAGCCTGTGGTAGTGGAGGGGAATTCCCAGACCATCTAGTCCAACCCTTTCATTTGACAGCTGTAAAATGACCCAGAGAGGGGGAGGGACTTGCCAGAGCCACACAGCTAGTCAGTGGCAAGACCAGAATTTGAATTCAGGCCTCAGGACTCTGAGTGGAGGCTTCTTTCCACTTCCCCAGGTCCAAGGGGCAAGGCGAGACTGGCATTTTTCTGGCAGGTTAGGAGTCCTGCCTCCTCTTCTGGGCCCAGGCCACTGTGAGGGGGTACCGGCTCCAGAGAAACACCATGCTTATCTACCTCTGCCCCCCATCCCCATCAACACCACAGGCAGAGACACAGAAGCATTAAGGGGCAAAAGCTTGAAGAAACCCAGGCTCTCTTTATTATAGTTAGGACCCCCTGGGGGAGGCGGGGGATGGACCTCCTCCTTTCTCACTCCCCTTCTCTCCATTACCCCCCTCAAACTGCCCATTGGAGTGGAGCTGTCCTGACCGGTGAATGAGTGTAGATTCACTTTTGCTGGCCCCAGCCTCCTATAAAGGAGTCCACCTAGACCATCCTGACCGACCGCCCTAATGTCACATGTACAGCCCATCCTCCCAATCCCCCCCCCCATGCTCTGGAGTGGGAGTCAGCTCAACATCCCCGCGGCTTCTGGACCAGACAGATGGATGGACTCGCCATCCCTAGAACTCTCCTTCTCTGTATATATTGTCTCATATGATTAGGATGCCCTGTGAAATGGTGTGTCCATCATGGAAAACAATTTGAAATGATGCAAATAAAATATCCATAAGTCGGGGCAGCGAGGTGGCGCAGTGGGGAGAGCACCAGCCCTGAAGTCGGGAGGACCAGAGTTCAAATTTGGTCTCAGACACTTAAAAAAAGCTTCCTAGTGGTGCAATTCTGGGCAAGTCACTTAATCCCAATTGCCTCAGCCAAAAAAAAAAAAAACAAAAAACAAAAAAACCCAATAATAATAATAAAATTTTTAAAAAGAAATAAAATATCCATACCTTCTGACCTTGAGAATCCACTAAGCATATACACTAAGGAGGTCGTTGACCAAAAAACAAACAAAAAACCCCCACTAATTTCCATATAATGAAATATTTATAGCAGTCCTTTGTGTGCTAGCCAAAAAACAGGGAATAAAGCAGATGCCCATTGGCTGGGGAAAGCCAAAGCTATCAGAAACAACACCTAGCCACTCAACATACCTCTTCCAGGCCTCCCCAGTGCTACTGATGGCAGGGCTGGGCCCAGCACTGAACTCCAAGGTTGGAAGCAATTATCTTCTTCCCTGCCCTTTGTTCTCCACATCCCATGCTATCTTATTCTCACATCATCCATAAAGCTCCCTCTTTACTCTAACCTCATTTCTTCCCCATCTCAATCAATCAACAAGCATTTATTAAGCACCTACTATGTGGCACAGCAGATAGAGTTCTGGACTTGAAGTCAATCCCACCTCAATCACTTTTTAGTTGTATGATCCTGAGCAAGTCATTTAATTTCTCTTTACCTCAGTTTTCCCAGCTGTAAAATGGGGATAACAACAGAATCCACCTCACTGGATTATTGTGAGGACTAAATGAGATAATATTTGTAAAAGCACTTAGTACAGCACTTGGTACCTAGTAGGCTCTATTAAAATGCTTATTCCTTTGGAGCTACAAAGAATGAAACAATCCCTATTTTCAAGGAACTTCACCTAGCTACATATTGTGTGTATTATATATATTACATACATAAATATATTATATATATATACAAACTTTTCTCCCCAGTTTATGTGTATATATACATATATGTATGTATGTATGTAATATTAATGTATGTATATTCTATACATATATGTACATATAAAGAGAATAAATACAAATAAATTAAAGGCAGCTAAAGACAAGGTAGTTTAAGGAGGTCATTACCAGTTGAGGGGCCCAGCAAAGTCTTCATGTAGAAGGAAGTGTTTGAAGGAAAAGAGGGATCCATGAAGGGAAAGGGGAGAGGGGGGTCCTTCCAGGCAGAGGAAATGGCCAGGGCTAAGGCACAGAGATGGGAGACTGTTGCCATGGGGATCAGAGAGATCTCAGCCATTTTGGCTGCATCATACCAGGCAGGATGGTGCAGTGACACCCAATAAGGCTAGAAAGACAGATTGGGTCCGGGTTTTGAATAGCTTTCAAAGCTAAATGGGGCAGTTTATAATTGATCCTCGAGGCAATAGTTAGCCACCGGAGTTTATTGAATAGGGGAGTAACCTCATCAGGCCTTTGCTTAAGGAAAAGTTCTGTTCCCCACCATAGCAGGAATCTGAATTAGATCAGTGTCCGAGGAGACCACAAGGTCTATAAATACAACTTAACAATGAATTTCCTTTAAAGGCTGTTGCTTTGAGCAAATGAGATCCGGGCTTGCATTGAGAATCCTGGTGTCCGGGGACAAGGAGATGATAGTCTTCCCTGCTGGGAGCCATATTTTAGGTAGGAGGCTGACAAATTGGAGGAGGATGGAGGGGCTAGAGATCAGATCATATGACAATTCATTAAAGACACTAAAGATAGTTAGCCTAGAAGGAAAAGGGAAAAGAATAAGTCTTTATATAGTTTATATAGTCAGCTAGGTTCACAATCTGGCTATTGTTCTTGATTTTTTTTTAAGGCAATTAAGAGTTAAGTGACTGGCCCAAGCTCACACAGCTAGTAAGTGTTTGAGGTCAAATTTGAACTCAGAACAATAAGCCTTCTTGACTCCAGACTTAGCGCTGCCCCAATATTTGTAAAACTCTTTGCAAACCTTAAAATTCTATTAATTAGCTAGTTATCATCAGCTTATATTGATTATGTATATACTTTGAGGCAATGGTACTTGTCATCTCCCTTAATAGAAGGTAAGCCTTTTTAGAGCAAAAATGGTTTCATTTTTGTCTTTATGTCCCCAGAGTTTAGGATTACGTCTGACACAGAGTGGGCGTTTAGTAAATGCTTGACTGAAAAAGTAAGAACTGGGGTCTGTCTTCTAGAAGACTGCTTGAATTTCAGTCTTTAAAAGGTTGGGTTAAGAAACCATTTTTTCCTGTTATATTTTTCTCCTTCCTTCTCATCATCTCCACAGAGCCAGGACCTGGGGGACCAGCTGAGTTATGAAGAAAAGAGTGGATGGGAAGAGGGAGAAGGTCCCTGTTTAGCCTCCTCAGCCTTTGTCTCAGATAGCGCCCAGAGAGGTCTGGGAAGGGGAGCATCAGGGAGACCGGGTTTCCTGGGGCTAGGTAAAGGAGGGTGGCCACATTTTTATAGCCTAGGCTTACACAGGAATTTTTTCATAATAGCCCTGTAAGTGTCACAGTGACAAAAGCCATTATGAATGATCCTTGGGAAAACTAAAGCTCAGACCAGCAAAGACTCCTAAGTTTCCAAGGCTGAATTTGGACCCAGGTCTCTGTGTCCAGTGTTTTGTTTGTCTTTCCATTGTGACATCCCAGACTTTGGGCTCACCTAAACTAAAACTGCCCATTGTTGTGAATTCTCAAGTTTTCTTCTTGGAAAACCTTCCCCTGCCAAATTGGGACAGTAATGCATTACTGGTGGAATTGTGAAATGATTCAACCATTCTGGAACTATGCCCAAAGGGCTATCAAACTGTGCATACTCTTCGATACTAGAAAGAGATCATAAAAGAGGGAAAAGGACCCACATGTGCAAAAATGTTTGTGGTGGCCCTTTTTGTAGTGGCTAGAAACTGGAAACTGAAGGGATGCCCATCAATTGAGGAAAGGCTGAGAAAGTTATGATAAATGAGTGTAACGGAATATTATTATTCTATAAGAAATGATGAGTGGGCTGATTTCAGAACTGATGCTGAGTGAAATGAGCAGAACCAAGGAAATACTGTACAAAGCAACAAGAAGATTATGTGATGATCAACTGTGATGGACTTGGCTCTTTTCAACCATGAGGTGATTCAAGACATTTCCAATAGACCAGGGATGGAAAATTCTAATCACATCCAGAGGGAGAACTACGGAGACTGAATATGAATTGAATGTATTTTCACTTTTTGTTTGTTTGTTTTGTCATAGTTTTTTCTCTTTTGGTCTGATTTTTCTTGCACAACATATCAAAGATGGAAATATGTTTAAAAGCATTATACAAATTTAACCTACAAAAAATAGAAAAGAAAACTTCCCAGCTGGAAGGGAAAAAGGGAAGGAAGGAATCCCTTCCTGAGGCCAGGCGAGAAAAGGGATCTGGGGAGCAAGTGGAAGGCTTAGCTATGACTGCTGTCATAATCCATTGTTTGTTCAGCTAAAGGGACAAATTTGTCCTGTGCTCTCTCAGGCAGGACCAAGACTAATATTAGACAGAATCTTCTAGGACAAAGAAAATTTGACCTGGGAGGAAAATTGCCAGAAATGGAAGGGAACTTAGAACATAGAATATCAGAGAAGGAGGAAGGGATCTGAGAACATGGAAAATAAATGTCAAACCTGGAAAGGTCCTTAGATCATCTTGCTTCCTTCCCATTTTACAGATGGAAAAATTGAGGTGGGACAACTTGCCCAAAACCACGCAGCTGGGACTCAAATCCAATTCTTCCAACTCAGAACCCAGTAGACTCTCTACTGCACCATGATAGTGACCCCTTCCCGACAGAGAGACCCAGGAGAAGCAAATTTGGGCTCAGGGCAAGTAAGGGCTTCTTACCCACCAGAGAAAATGAGCAGCTTCGACTCCCTGCCCTTGGAGGGTCTTCAGGTTTACAGTGGATTACATCTCTTTGAGATACTGTATCAGAACTGTTGGAGGGGATGTGGGAAAACTGGGACACTGATACATTGTTGGTGGAACTGTGAACGGATCCAACCATTCTGGAGAGTAATTTGGAACTATGCTCAAAAAGTTATCAAACTGTGCATACCATTTGACCCAGCAGTGTTTCTACTGGGCCTATATCCCAAAGAGATTGTAAAGGAGGGAAAGGGCCCCACATGTGCAAAACTGTTTGTGGCAGCCCTTTTTGTAGTGGCAAGAAACTGGAAATTGAAAGGATGCCCATCAATTGGAGAATGGCTGAATAAATTATGGTATATGAATGTTACGGAATATTATTGTTCTGTAAGAAACAACCAACAGGAGGATTTCAGAGAGGCCTGGAGAGACTTGCATGAACTGATGCTGAGTGAAATCAGCAGAACCAGGAGAACATTATACACAGCAACAAGACTATACGATGATCAATTTTGATGGACATGGTTCTCTTCAACAATGATGAGACTCAAACCAGTTCCTATTGTTCAGCGATGAAAATAGTCATATACATCCAGAGAGAGGCCTGTGGGAACTGAGTGCGAACCACAACACAACATTTTAACGCTTTCTGTGAATATTTCCATGCATTTTGTTTTCCTCCTTAGGTTGTTTTTTCTTCTTCTCTTTCTAGATCTGATGTATCTTGTGCAGTAAGATAATTGTATAGATATGTATACATGTATTGTATTTGTCATATAATTTATCCTATTTAGCATGTATTAGATTACCTGTCATCTAGGGGTGGGGGTGGGGGGAAGGAGGGGAAAAGCTTGGGAAAAAAAGTTTTTGCAAAGGTCAATGTAGAAAAATCACTCATACGTTTTGTAAATAAAAAGCTTTATAAAAAAAAAAAGAAAGAAAATAAACTGAAAAAAAAAGAGATACTGTATCAGGTTTTCCTAATCCAAACACTGAATTAATACTGTGATAACTGCATTTCAATATATTTAGTTTCCTTTTTAATCTGATGGATTTTATTTTATGCATTTAAAAACACTGTTCTGAAAAAGGGGTCCAGACATCATCAGGCTGACTACCACAAGGGTCCAGAATACAAACATACACATAAGGTTAAGAACTTCTGGAGGGGATATTCTCCTGCACCAGAACAAGGAAGAGAAAGATGTTACAACAAAGAACCTCTGAAGTCCTTTGGAGCTCTAAGGTCCCAAGAGCTTGGGGCCACACGATTTCAAGTTCAAAGCCCTAATGTCTGAGATGTGAAAGAAGCACTACCCCTCCCCTCCTTTCCCAGCTCCCCATGCTCAGCCAGCTTCTTCCTAGAATTAAAACCTGGGTAGAAAATAACCCCTTGAGATGCAGTGGAAAGAGGGAGCACAAAGGCAGAAGATCTGGATTTGCATCTCAGATGTGCCCTTGATGCAATGGCACTGGGTGAATCTTTTCCCTAGAACCATGGGCAAGCTGGAGAAGACTTCAACTCCTCATTGTACAGATGAGGAAGCTGGTACAAGTTGTAAGTTGCAAAGTCAGGATCTTTCTCTGACTCTCTGAATTTTAGTTTTCCCATCAATATAAAATAAATATAATATAAATATATTTGTATGTAATATATATATAAATAAAATATAAAATAAAATAAAGGGATTGATGGGTTGTTGGTTTTTTGGGTTTTTTTGTTTGCTTTTGTTTTATTTTTACAGAGACGAGGAACTAAAGGTGTAGCTTGTGCCATCACGTCAGAGATACTGCTGACACACTGGCTAATTTGGCTGACCTGCTTTTCTCCTCTCATTTTTTATTCTTTGTTACAGGAGATGGCTCCCTGTATGCTGAGAGAGGTGGCAATGTTGTATATATTTGGAAATGAAGGTGATGTACAAGTGAGAGATAATAATTCTTTTAAATGAGGGTTGGACTGAGCATATACTAGAAAATATAGTAGAAAAAACACTGGATTCAGAGTCAGATCAGAGCATTAAAGAATGCTTGTTGCCAATGGCACCCAACCCTTTTTTAGCCTCAATTTCTCTATCTGTAAACTAAAAGAATAGTACTCAGTGATCATTAAAGAGTCCTTCAACTTTATTAGCTCATGACTTGAAGGATGGAAGACAGAATGACCACATAATATCTTGCTTCTTGAGAGATGATTATACGATTCAGTCATAGAAGCAGCCTTATAAATCATCACTCTTCCTAATAATAATCATAGTACTAAGAATATTTATATAGCATGTCCTATGTAATAGGCATTGTGCCTTGGTATAACTACAAACATTATCTTATTTGATCCTCACAACAAATGAGAGATAGGTGCCATTATTATCCCCATTTTACAGCTGTGGAAACTGAGGCAGGCCAAGGTAAACAACTTGCCCAGAATCACAGAGCTAGTGAGTGTCTGAGGCTGCATTTGAATTCAGGTCTTCCTGACTCTAGACCCAAGTACAACATTTTAAAGATGAGATCACTTAGTTTCAGAGAAACTTCAGTTTCCATTGCTGGAAAGCAGCAGCATTGAAATTTGAACTCAGTTGTTCTGCTTTCTATTTCAAGATACTGGATGACAAAGTCAAGATTCAAAAAAGTTGGGACAGGCTGGAACACAAAACCAAATCTAATAAAGTGAAACATAATTGGTAGAAATGTAAAATATTATACTTGATCTCAAAAAAGCAACTTTAGAAGAACAGAGTAGTAGACACCTAGTTGGACAGACAGCAGTCCACTCAAGAAAGATCTTGCTTTTTGTGGGCCTTGCAAGGTCAATGTGCACACCTGTATACATGCGTATTGTTTAGTTGTGTCTAAATGTGTATGGAGGGCCAGCTAGGTGGCCTGGTGGATAGAGCGCCAGCCTTGGAGTCCCTTACTAGTGACCAGACATTTACTAGCTTCAGACACTTTGTTGTGTGATCCTGAGCAAGTCATTTAACTCTTTTCCTCAGCTGTAAAATGAACTGAAGAAAAAAATGACAAATCACCTCAAAATCTTTGCCAAAAAATCCCAAATGAATTCACACTGAAATGTCACAGTCCCAATAATGTGCAATAATGTCCCAATAATAATATATATTATATTATACATACTATACTATATTATATATGCAATATATAATATAAATACATATTTATGTGCTTATAGTGAGATCTGGCAGCCAAAGGCAGACCCAAAGCACAGGGTCCGAGAGGTGATAATACAGGACCTGGGAAGAAAGAAGATGCACGAGGAATGGGAAGGTGGGCACCGAAGCCAGAAGGAGGTGCAAGGAGGCAAACTTAGTAGATTCAGGCTTGGCCCTGTGGCCCTGAAGCCGGTGGGGGAAAAGGAGCTGAGAGAGACCTGTGATCCCAGCCAGGGAGAAGGGAGAAGGAGCTGAGACCTGTGAGCTCGGCCCGGGAGAAGGAGCTGAGAGAGACCTGTGAGCCCGGCCTGGGAGAAGGAGCTCAGGAGACCTGTGAGCCTGGCCAGGGAGAAGGGAGAAGGAGCTGAGACCTGTGAGCCCGGCCCGGGACAAAGAGCTGAGAGAGACCTGTGAGCCCAGCCGAGGAGAAGGAGCTCAGGAGACCTGTGAGCCCAGCTTGGGAGAAGGAACCGAGACCCATGAGCCCGGCTGGGACTGTCCATCTCCTCATTCTGTGCCCTATTAATAGCTGGATTCTCCCCAGCAAGGAAGTTCTGGGTCAGCCAGTCATTCCTGGTTTGGGAAAGGGCCGCTCTACCTCAGCTGGTACTTTGCCTGGATCTGAAAGGGAACTGATTGTTCCCACGGGATGGGGAGCAGGGAGGAGTTAGGGACTGGCTGGGAGTCGGGAGGGGAAACCGGACATTGGCCCGGCTCCTTGGGTCTGAACTCGCTGCTCGTACCTGCACTGTTATCTTTGGCGGGGCTGGTTTCCAGGTGAGACACACCTGTGTTCCAGCACCGAGGGCCCAAGGACAGTGTCCTCATCTGGAGAGGGATGAGCCTGGCCCCTTCGGGATTACCTGAGACACGGGGACAGCCGGCCCCCTCCTTCCAGCCACCTGGAGAATGCAGGATTAATGGCATGCTCCAGGACAGAGCAGAACTAATTGTCCCTGCCTCCTGGGTGGGTTTGGTTGGTCTGGATAAGGATAAGAGGGAGGAAGAGGAAGATATGGGGCAGCAGTGCTTGCAGACAGGAGAGGCCATCCCCACCGGGTCTGTGACTCCCTGACCTCCAGCCTCTGACCTCTGCCTCTGTCTCTATGATGGATGGTCACGGATGAGGAGAAGGGATGGAGAAACAGAAGGGGGGTCAAGAGGATACCCTGCCCTGAGCCTTGCTCCCCTCCTCCACTGGGCCTGGAGGTCCCAGGGTGGGGCTGGAGAACCTGAGAGCTTTGGGACCCCCAGCACCCAGCGGGGGAGGGGAGCTGTGCCTGCAGTGCCCGTCCCCCACCATGAGCCAGCTTTCAGTCTGGGGGTAAGGGGAAGGAATTGTTGGGAGGGGGTAGGAGCGCCAGGGCCTGATAAGGCTTTTGTAACAATGGGGCCTTTCTCCTCGGGGGGGTCACCCAACAGGTTCTCCCTGGCACAGCCTCCTTGCCTGCCCGCCCATTGTGAGAGCAGTCGTTTGGAAGGCTGGGCTCAGGCCATAAAGCAGGAATTTGGGGCGGGGGCTGCCCCCCCATCCCCAAGGGCCGCAGGCAAGCCCCTCCTCCATGCCAAAACTCCATTTTTCCCCCTCTTAGCACTCCTTTTAGGGCCCTATGAACCACAAGTTGTATTGGGCTTAGAGGAAGTGGCTGCTCCCTTGGGTTTGGGATTTCTGCCTCTTCTCTCTGCCCTCTCCTAAAACCCACCTTCCCAGCTAGGGAAGCAGTCCTGGGAGTAGGGCTGGACCCCGCTGTCAAGGCAAGACAAGGACATCCGGGGAAGTCCCACATGTGTCCTCCAGCCGGACCCTCCAACTTTGACCTCGAGTGAAAAGGAGGCACTGAAAGGGAGGTCCTTACATCGGAGGCTGGGCTGGGTCTTGGTCCTGAGTCTCCAGGCTCTCCCCACCTTTAGGGCTCTCTCATCAGGGGCACGGGGTCCCCCATCCTTATTCCCTCTAAGCCCAGAAAGAGCAGTGGATGAGAGTGCAAAGATCTGAGTTTGAATCCCTTGGCTGCGCGGCTTCCAGCTTTGTAACCTGCAAAAATCCCTTCCCCTTTCTGGTGTGCAAAAGGAGGGGGTGGGCTAGACTAGGGTGTCCAGGGCCCTCTCAGCTCTGAGTCCTGTCTGTCCTGGACCTTTGACATCAGTATATATCTTGCCACACACATACACGTGAATATCCATATATGCAGACCCAGGTCTGAATAGAACTACCCTATAAATATGGCACCTACACTTCCATGGGTGTAAACAGATTTGTATGCAGACATGGGCACATGGCAGTGCATGCAAATGCCCCATAATTATGTAAGTATAAGAATTGGGTGAGCCTGATGGGAGCTACTCCCTAAGATCTGAATTCCAGCTCGGCTACTTATTGTCTGAGAATCCAACATTTGTATGATTTCTCCAAGACTCAACTTCTTTTCTGTGTTTTTTTTTAAATAATACCTTTTGTATTTTTAAATAAATGCAAAGATAGTTTTCAACATTCATCCTTGCAAGACCTTGTAATTTTTCTCCCCACCTTCTCCCTCTCATAGACAGCAAATAATCCAACATAGGTCAAATGTGCAATTCTTCTAAACATATCTCCACATTTATCAAGAAAATTTAGAGCAAAAAGGAAAAAAAAATGAGGAAGAAAAAAAAGCCAGCAAACAACAACAGCAACAACAAAGGTGAAAATACTACATTGTGATCCACATTTGGTCCCTATAGAACTCTCTGGATGCAGATGGATCTCTCCATCACAAGTCTGTTGTCCTGAATCATCTCATTAGTCGAAAGAATTGTCGATTTCCTTATCTGTAAAGTAAAAGAGCAGTGGATAGAGGGCTGGACATGGAGTCAGAAAGACCATGCATGCTGTGTAACTCTGGGCAAGTCACTACCCATCAAAACTTTAGTTTTACTGCCTGTGAAATGGGTACAGACACCTGTAATATCTTCCCTCACAGGTTGTTGCAAAGCTCAAACTGAGGTAATGCTTACAGAACACTTTGCGAGACTTTAACACACTCTATAAAAGTCAATTATTATTATTATTACCTTTCTCTCAGGCTATGGTGAGACTCAAATGGAATGATGAATATAAAGCAGTCAGGTTTTATGTCAAATACCATTTAATCGGGTAGAAGGGAGGAAGCATTAGATAGTGCTGTGGACAGTGGTGTCAGAAAAACCTGAGTTCAAATCCAGCCTCAGACCCTTCCTAGCTGTGTGGACAGATCGCTGTTGGCCTCAGTTTCCTCATCTGTAAAATGAGCTAGAGAAGGAAATGGCCAACCACTGCCAAGAAAACCCCAAATAGGATCATGAAGAGCCGGATGTGACTGAGCAACAACAGTAACAAGCACCTACTATACGCCAGACACTGCGCTAAGCACTTTACAGATATCATCTCACAGAACCAGGAATACATTGTATGCAATAATAGCAAGAATAGGTGATGAAAGGCTTCTTCTCCGTAGTTCATGATCCAAAGCAATCACAATAGACTTTGGACAGGAAGTGCCATCTGCATCCAGAGAAAGAACTAAGGAGAGTGATTTTTTTTTTAATTTCTCCTATAATTTTTCCCATTTGCTCTGATTTTTCTCTTACAACATAATTCATAAAATAATGTGTATTAAAAATAAATAAACTAAAAAACAAAAATAAAACAAATAATATCTCATCTGACCCTCACAACAACCCAAGGATACAGGTGCTATCAGTGTTCCCATTTTGCAGATGAGGAAACTGAGACAAATAGAGGTTAAATAAATTTGCCTGGAATCACATAGCTAGGAAGTATCCCAGGCTACATCCAAACTCACTCAGATCTGGGCCACCTAACTGCCTCTCACATCCTGTTATTATTGCTAATGCACAGGTACATACAGCCCATACAGCAACATGCCCAAAGGTACACCCATGTACGTGTGGGCAGGGGTCTAGTTCTGCGAGAATCTGGGAAGGGTTCTTGGACGAGGGTGGTTTCAGTGACAGGTGAATGAGAAGGGAAAGAGATGAACCGCTGTGGCAAGGGAAGATGCAGAGGAGTTGGAGTGATTATGGTTCCTTAGAACCAGAGGAACCATCACTTCTTGGGACCCAGTTGGGCCGAGTCTAGGACGATGGGCCTCCGGTTACCCCCTTTGTTTTTGATCCCCATTTCCCTCTGGCCCTTCAGCCCTTTCTAGGGTCCAAGTCACAGTTATAAACAATGGAGACCCCGGGAACCAACCAACAGCCTGTTTAAAGTACTGGGTGTCCCCAAAATCTAAGTGCGGTTTGAAGTTTTACTAACTCGTGTGCAGACTTTTGGGACAGCCCGTATATAGGGCTGAACTACATTTTAAAAAATGATCTGGGAGAAATACCAGAAAGAAGCTCCTGGCTGCTGCAGCAGAGCATGGAGTCTGAAAGATTATCCAGTCTAGATTCTTCTTTTTCAGAGAAAACAGTTTTATACGAGGTGTTGGGGCATGGAAGTTTACTAGAAGGGCACTGGATGAGGGGTAAATCTTGGCTCTTTGGGGGTGATCTATCGACTCTGGATCTCAGTTTCCCCATGTGAAAAATTAAGGGGGAGTGAGACTAAATAACTTTTATGTCTTTTCCTGCTTGAAAACCCCATGATCCCTTGGACTGGAATCTGGCTCTCTTGACTTTCAGCCCAGAATCACCCCATCCCTTTTCTGAGCAAACTTTCTGGGCAAGTCAGACCCTTCTGTCTGAGCATGAAATAAGTTGGGGCAGTGACAAATACCGGGCTTGGCTCAGGATAGGTGACTCTGCCCACGGGCCCTGTCCCAGGCTTTCTTTTCTCTTTGGACATGTCCCCTTGGATATCCTTTGGACACCTCATACTCAATATGTCCAAAACAAATGCATTCTCAAGCCCACCCTCCTTGCTGATGGAACTGTTTCTGCAGGGGGCCTCTAGTCCTCCAAGTTCTCAATCTTAGAGTAATCCTTGCCTCTTCATCCTATACAGCCCACCTTTTTTTTTTTTTTTTCAGCATCCTCTCCCTTTTAAACAGCTATGGAGAGAGCGCTGGGCCTGGAATCAGGAAGATTCAAATTGCATGGCAGACACCTACTAGCTTTGTGACCATCCGAGTCATTTAGTCTCTGCCTCCCTCACTTTCCTTAAAATGTAAAATAAGTATAATAGAACCCAGTTTTCATATAATATTTGCAAAGCACTTAGCACAGTATGTTTAGCATAGTATTCAAGAGAAGTACTTAATGTAGCTTTCCTCCCTCTCTCCCTTGTTTCTTTTTTCTCTCTCCCTCTCTTTCTCCCTTCTTCTTTCCTTCTTTCCTTTCACCATTTTCCTTCTTTCCTTCATTTGTTCCTTCCTTCCCTTCTTCCTTCCTCCAGCTCTCCCTTTCTCTCTTTCTCCCTCCTTCCTTTCCTCCTTTCCTTCCCTCCTTCCTTCTTCCCCTCCTTCTCTCCCTCCAGGTCTCCTTCTTTCCTCTATTTGTTTCTTCCTTCCCTTCTTCCTTCCTCCAGCTCTCTTTCTTTCTTTCTCCCTCCTCCCTTCCTTCCTTCCTATCTCCCTCCCTTTCCCTCCTTTCTTCCTCCCTCCCTCCCTCCCTCCTTCCTTCCTTCCTTCCCTTTTTCCTTCTTCCCTTCCTTCCTCCCTCTTTACTTCCTTTCCTCCTTCCTTCTTTTCCTCCTTCCTCCCTCCCTCCTTC
>JAJPUD010015075.1:18456-30693 GCA_023553655.1 Myrmecobius fasciatus
TTGCTTCCTTCCTTCCTTCCTTCCTTCCTTCCTTCCTTCCTTCTTTCTTTCCTTCCTTCCTTTCCTCCCTCCCTCCTTCATGCCTTCCTTCCTTCCTCTCACCCATCACCTCTCAGCCAGACCCTACAAGAGCCTGTTAACTGGTTGACCTGCCTCCAAGCTCTCTTTCCCTTCTCTTCCCAGTGGCTAAAGTCATTTTCCTAAAGCATGTCTGACTACGCCACCCACCTCAATAAGCTCCAGTGGTTCCTAGATGGCTCCGGCGCCAGCTACAAACTCCATGAGGTGCCATTTAAATCCCTTCACAACCCGGCTCTGGTCTTTTGTATAGACCGTGTTCTGGCCAAACTGGCCTCCTGCTGGTTTCTCATCCATAACTGGTCTCCGACCTCCAAGCATTTGCACTGTCCCCATGCCTGGAATGCCTTCCTTCTTCACCTCTGCCTTCCAGGAAAGCTCAGCTTAGGGGCCGCCTCCTAATCCCAATTTCCCCCCTTTCCAACTGCTTCCCCCCAGTTACTTCATTTTCCTTTCATCAATATGTTGGTTGCCTTCTAGGGATGGGGGTTGTTTCCCTTGAGGGAAGGGAAGTCCTCAGGACTGTTTCTTGTTTCCTTAGGACAGGGCAGGCGGCTGGCACATAGTAGGTGCTAAATGAATCCTCGCTGATTGACTGGAGAGAAGAGACGGCAGTGTGCTGGGTCGGGCCCTGATTCCATCCTCAGAACAGAGGGGGAATGAGCCTGTGGGAGTCCCTTCTCCATGAGTCAGGCAGGCTGCAAGCAGGCGGGCAGGGGCAGCCAGAAACTGCTAATTACCTCCCTTGCCAGCACCTGCAGGCATCATTAGCCCCATGGAAAGAGGCCCAACAAATACCAAAAACAGCCCCACCAGCCTGGGACAGGTCGGGACCCCAGAGCTCAGCCCCCCACTCCCCTGGCAATTCCAAGCCCTGTTGGTGAGTGGAAGATGAGTCTGGGGGATTCACTCTGGCCTCTCCTCCAGCCTCCAAGGACCAGGCCGGAGGGACAAGGCAAGGAGATGGGTACTTTCCCTGCCCCGGGAATCGCCCTGGGCCCTATCCTGAAGGGCTGTGTCAGGCGGGCACCTGCTCTGGCCAGGGATGCCAGAGCTCCCGTGGTTTGGCCGGGGAGCGCCTGGGTGAGATGGGTGGCAGTCAGGGGCACCCGCTCTCACAGCCCATCAGGCAGAGGCCCCACCCCAGGGCTGAGCCTGGGGACTGCCTGGGAAGGGCCGCTCCCACACGGAGCCATCCCAGCCAGTTTCAGGAGAGACCAAATGCATTCCTGCTCTGCGCCTATTTTCTTCCCTTCAAAGCAGGGAGTCAAACAAGTTGAAATGAGCAGGGCATCCCGGGCTGATCCGAGAAGCAGCCATCCTCCTGCTTCCTCAGTGCCTTTCCATACATCTGTCTCAAAGACCTCTGTGCACCCAGACCTGGGCTTTGCCAACCTGGAGAAGGAGAGAGGGGAAGCCCATGAGGACCCTGACCTCAGGGGGCTAATTTAGGGGAGACAGAGCAGGAGGAGATTAGGGGTCACCAAATCAGAAAGCCACAGCTGAAAGACGCCCCAGGGGCTAACCTCCCCACTTATAGATGGAGGGGCTCAGTGTCACCCAGATGGCAAACTTGGGTCTGCGCCCAGGTCCTCTGGTCCAAACGCCAGACTCTTCAGTGTGTTTCACATCCTCATAGGCTGGAGGAGACTCGGCTCTCATTCTGGGCTATGAGCCTTCGGAGCCCTAAGGGAGCCTCAGCTGTGACTGTCCTTCAAGGCCCCACTCTTAACTACCTTCTCCAGGTGGTCTTCCCTGACCGGACAGACCAGTCTGGTCTGGCGAGACTGAACTGAGGGTTCAATTTCTAATGGCCTGGCTGTGATCTCTGATTGGTTTTTATTGGCTACAGAGCATCCCTTTCCTTTATAGAACCTCACAATGGATATGTATCCATTAACTACCTGAGAGGAAGAGAGCAGGTACGGTTATTGTGCCCATTTTACAGAGAGAAAAATTGAGCTCAGAGAGAGTAAAAGACTTGCTGAGCATTATAGAGAGCCAGAATGCCTGATTTCGAGGGGTCCCAGGCTGCCATGGACCAAGCCTCTTCCTTTTTGAGTTCTTTCTGGGAAATGGGGCCAAGGACCAGGTGGCCTGTGACTCAGGGCTAGACCCTGACCCACTTATGGATTCATGGGCCGGATCTTCTCATTCAATGTCTACATTTTATGAGGAGGAAGAGATGGACACAAGTCTGAGGCTCATTTCTGCTGCCTCGCTGATTTTAAAGAAAGCATCCTCACCATTGCTCCCCAGCCCCCCTGCAACAGCCCATCCCCAAAGTGCCAGTATCTGCCAAGAAAACCCCAAACTGGGGCACAAAGAGTAGAACAGGCCTGAAAACAGCTGACCAGAAGCCCCCAGACTCAGCATCCTTTTCTCCTCACCCAGACACCCCTCCGGCTCCCGGGGGCTGCTCCACCCTCGCCACCTCCAGGCTGCAGTCTTGCTTTCCGAGTCTATGGGCTCCAGAGATGTTCTGTCATAAGAGATAGACTATCAGAATGGGAGATAATGCCAGACTGAGAGGTAGGCGTCCTGGGCTCAGGGCCGTACTGAAACTCGCTCCTACTAGCGTTTGAGAGCCAATGATTAAAGTTTCAGTCTGGGCATTGATAACTTGGAAAATCATCAATCCCTACAAATCAGGGCTTGATTTGTTGCTTTGTTGGTGGTCTATATTTACGAATAGAGATAAGATAAAGAATAAGATAGAAAAATGATAATGTAGATTACATTTCAAAGAGAGAGGGTTACTTTTTTTGGGGGGGGAAGCCGGTTGTTAAATATTTATCAGCAAATCCCTGTCTGGGTCTGAGCCTCAGCTCTGCCATTGACTCATTGTGTAACCATGGGCAAGCCCGGCACTGGGAGAGATTGAGAAATCCATTTATCTTCCTGTCCCTCTCCTTTAGGACCCATGGGAAGAAGTTAACTAGCCCAAAGTCACCCAAAGCAGAGGATCGGTCCTTGCTCCTTGGACTCCAAACCAAACGTCTCCCACACACCGTCTCCAGTGGGTCAGTCCTAACTGGGACTAGTGGATAACACTGCAAGCCAGGAGGATTTGAGGAATGGCCCCATCCAAGCCCTTCCTTGGATAGATCAGGACAAAACAGCTCCAGGAGTGACTCTGCAGCATCCTCTCTCTCCAAGACCTCGGTTCTGCCGGCTGGAAAATGAAAACCTTGCACGACTTGGCCCTGCTGTTGACTCTGGATCTTTGGGGGCAGGAGGAGGAACTAAGAAACTTCAGTCCCTCACCTTTGCATCCCCATTTTATAGGGAGGTAAAGAGAGGCTTGAAGAAATCAAGTTGTTTGTGGGGGGGTCAGGGAGGCCTGAGAGAGGCAGGTCAGAACTGCCAAGTTCCATGATTTATAAAAGGTAACGAGACACGGTAGAAAGCAGGCCGGCCCGCCTTGACGGTTTGGGTGCTGTCTTGGACATTCGCCTGTTGTGTGATCTTGGACAAGTCATTTAGTAAGTCCCCTGTGTCCCTGAGACACTAAGATGCTTGTGGAAGGGTGATGACCCGAATCCGCAGAGGGAGCTGCCTCCCCCCTCCCCAGGACCTCCCTTCGAGCAATGAAATCCCAGGTCCCAGTCCAAAAATAATAAAAACAATAGGCAGAGACAAGAGGCAAAAGTCACGAAGGGGCTGTGGTCTGCCCTGATGGAGGGAATAAGGGGAGTGGCCAAGAAGTCAGTTTGGGCTCCATGTAAGGAAAAACTTCCAAGCGTCCGAGTTCTCCCAAAGTGGAAGGAGCTGCCTGACTCCGGCCTGTTCCATCGAAGGCTGGACAAGCCCCTGTCAGGGCCATAGCACAAGGCCCGGGCGCTCCTCAAGGCCTCTGGCCCTCCCATCTCGAGTCTGCCCTTTCCAGGGACACGAGCCCACGTTTCTGCTGGGCTGACCGAGCCCTCGACTCCGTTATCTCATTTCAGCCTCATAAAAAGCTTCAGAGGCAGGTATTGCCGGGAGGATTATCCCGATCTGGCTGAGAAAAGATCCAGAGAGATTTGTCCACCTCCTTGAGCCAGGGCCCTCAGATCCCTCCCACCCAGTGCATCTGCTCAGTCTCACTAGTGGGGTACCCGTCCCTTGAGCATCGTGCCAAGGGGCCACTCCTATATGGGAAGAGCACTCTCGCCAACCAGAAACAAATTTCTTAGCCCGCAAAAATGCCTCTCTGCCCCTCATCCCTGCCTTGGTGCTTCTCACCCTCCCCTCCTCCTAGAGCCCAGAGCCCCCTGCCTTTGCTAGGTCCTGCCCTGGAGGAGAGCCCCCTTCCCTCAGCCCCTCGGAGGGGACTCGCTTGGACAGGGCTCTCTGAGCCAGCTGGGGGTGGGCAGAAGGGAAGAGAGGAAGGAAAGGGGTAACCCAGGCGAGGAACATGCAAGTATTCGGGGAGAAAACCAACAACATCTGGACAGCCAGCTGTTTCCGATGCTCTGTCTGTTGGGGCTGGGCACATGGGGGCCGCTCTGCAGGGGGGAAGGGGGATCTGGCCAGACGGCAGAGATCTGGCTTACCTCAGATGAAGCTGGGGACAAAACCTGACAGTCTGTATGAACTGGGGTGGGGGAGGATGAGAGGGGATTATGGGTGGTGAGAAAAGGTGGAGAGAGGGAACCACATAACCAGAGAATCTGGAACTTCAACGCACTTTAGAAGGCATCTCTTAAATTCCTCATTGTACACATTAGGAAACTGAGACCCTGGGGAAATGACTTGATCTAGATCATATGAAATAGTTGCACTACACTATAGTGCCCCCAAAGGTGCCAGCCCACCCACCGAGAGAGCCAGAATCTTAGCTTCTTTTCCCACCATCCATCTCTCCCTCTTATACTAGACATGAAGCCAAAATCTGATTGAGTTCCCTCTCCTATCCAAGAAATTTCAGTGACCCCCAGTTGCCAATCTGATCAAGTCTGAACTCATTTTAAAGCCTTATTCTAGCCTTAACCCTTCTCACCATCTCATATTCCGCCTGCTTTTCCCCATCATTTTATCTCCTGCCCCTCCCCTCCAGCTCTCCAGGCTGGGGTCCTCACTGCTTTATATGCATTAGACTCATTTCCAGCCAGATAACTCAGCTCAAGAGTGGTCCTCTCCTCCTGGGAGGCTTCCCCTCCCCCGCCAGCTCTTCCCTCTCTTTCTAAGCCCACTCAGTCTTAATCAGTAACATGGCTTTCACCTGCTGGGCAGCCACTTCCCTGTGGATAAGATAAGATAGTTGGAGCAGATGAGACATAAAGCATGTTTCTTTTTGGCTGATTTTCTCAAAGAATTCTCTCCTGACTGTTCCAATCCAGATGATGCTCATAGCCCACCTCATCCTGGAGGCTTTCAGAATCCTTCCACCTAGTCTAAATCATAAATCTGAGCATTTGCTCAAACTCATCTTGTTTCCCTCCCTTTTTATTCTTATTTGTTCCCTGTTTCTGAGTATGTCTCGTGCCATTGTCTATTCCTTCTCTCTATTCCTTGCACTGGAAGCTCCTCTGTTCCTCCTCCATCTCTCAGGGAACTGCTCAACGCTTGGCTAGGCACAAAGGGGGGCGAGGAGGGGAGTTCAGTATTGATCTGTAGACTTGAATTTCTTTCCTTTATTGAAATTCAGATGTAGAGTCTCCCTGTGAGCTGGGCACTAGGAGGTATTGCAGTAATCACAGAGTTACAGGGTTGTCAGAGACGTCCGGGGGCATCTGTCTTAAACTGATAAGTCATGTTATGCTCTACTAGGATATTACCAGTGACAGGGAGCTCACTACTCTTAGAAGTTCATTCTTCTTCGGCACTCAACAGTGGGGTCAGGAGCCTAGGGTGGGATAACTTGGGACTTCCATTCCTAGTCTTAGGGTACTGTGAGGTGGGAGGGAGTTATAACAGAGTCAGACCGAGAGAGTAATTTCTCCCGATCACAAACGGGACTGAGAGGGCCATTGATTCTTAAGATTTAGAGAGGAAGGTCCCTTAGAAATTATTTAATCCTGCTCCTTTATTTAAAAGATGAAGAAAAAACTATCCAGAAAAGGAAAATTATTTTTGTCCAGGGTTAGAAAGAGCAGGGCTGGGAAGGGAATCCAGGTCTTCTGATTGTGAAACCAGTGTTCTGGAATACCAGAAGTGGTGCAAGAGCCTAGAACTTGGGTTCTTGTTCAAGTTTTGTCACTGAGTCGGGTGATTATCTGAAAGCCTCAGTTTCCCCTTCTGAACAATGAGGAAGAAGGGTGGATCTAAGGTCCCTTGGCAGCTCTGCAGCCTTACCTCACGGGAAGGGCCCTGGACTGGAGGTCAGAGAGATGTGACTATGTGATCTTCTGAAGCAGATCTTTCTCCCTCTTTCTCAGCCTCAGTTTCCTTTTCTGTAAAATGAGTGAGTTGCTCTAGGAGGTCTTTAAGGACCGCTTCTGCCCTGAGAACAGAGTGCCAGAGTCAAGAATCCCTAACAGTCTCTGTCTCATTCTCAACTGACATAAGTACAATGGGGTTGGAGAGGGTGGAATCTGAGGGGGTGGGAGTGGAAGGAGTTAGGTAGACTGATGTGGAGTGGAAAAAACCTAGTGGGTCCCTGGCACTGTGTGTGTGTGTGGAGGGGGTGGAGTTAGGCTTGATCCCCACTTATTTCCTCAGGGCCTCTCCATAAAGTTCCCACCTTGACCACGCTGCCTTGGCCTGGCACCAGCCCAGGGCGGCATCTGGGCCGGGGGAGGGGAGCAGGAGGGAGGTGACAGGATCATCCTAATTGGGGCTGGCACTGCTGAGCTGCCTGGCCCGAGCCCTGCTGTGCAGGATCCTGAGAGTCAGGGTGGGGAAGCAGGATCCCGGCCCCCCTCTCGCTCTTATACCACCGGGGCTCCAGGGAATCATTCCTCTGAAGGACTGGCTGGTGGGAGGAATGTCGGACTTGGGAGTGGGAGACCAGTAAGCTCTGCTGCTTACTGCCTGGGTCAAGTCCCTTCCCAATCTGGACACTGCCCTCATCATCTGTAAAAGGAGAAGGGTGGATTACAGGGTCTCGGCGGTCCCTTCCAGTTCTAAATCCGATGAGAATTTCCTAGAAACCTGGGGAAGGGATTTGGGATTCTTAAGATGCCAAAGGAGGAAAGGAGCTTCCATACTTTCTAGTCCAACTCCTCCATTTCTCAGACAGAGAAACTGAGGCCCAGAGAAGGGGAGGGATTCCCTTAAACTAACCCAGGGAATCCGTGGTGGAGCTGAAACAAGGACCCACTGCTCCCAGCTCTCTTTACCTTGGACCATGCTGCAGAGTGCCCATCTCTCCCTCAGCTTCTACCTCCATACACCAGCCAACTCAAGGGACCCACATTCTGAACCCCTAGTGCATCCCATCTTCCCCTAAGCCTTAATTCAGGGAATGATCCAGAGGTCAAGTTGAAAGACTGAGAGTCTGTACTTCAACCTGACTTCTATTGCGTCCTGAGCAGAGACACAAGTCAGAACCACCTGCATAGGGACCCCCCGCTGTGAGAAGGGCATCTGGGCTCCCAGAGCAGGCAGACCTGACTCTGAGTCGCAGCCGCCACTTACAAGCTGTGTGCCTTAGGTAAGGAAGTTCTGCTCCTCCCTGGGCCCTCATCTGTAAAATGAGGAGCTTGGATGAAATGATCTTCAAAGTTCCTCCCAGCTCTGACATTCCATGTTCCAAGGTCCCTCCCAGCTTTGACACCCTGTTCTAAGGGCACTCTCAGCTCTGACATGTCACGTTCTAAGGTCCCTGTCCCAATTCTATATTCTAAGGTCTCTCCAGCTATGACATTATCAGTTCTAAAGTCCCTTCCAGCTCCGACATTGTATATTCTCAGGTTACTCTCAGCTCTGACATTTCACATTCTAAGGTCCCTCTCAGCTCTGGCATTGTCACCCTGTCTCTATTAGGACCCAGCATCCACCTCTTCAAAGACCTCTACAGTCCCTATGCTTTGCCTCCTAAAGACCTCAGACCCCCTTAGTGACACAGAATGACCCCACCCCTCTAGCCCACTACCACCTCCCCCTGGGAGCACCTGGCTCTCTGGGATTAGGCCATATTGCCAGAGGCTCAAGAGCAGTGAGTAGGAGGAAGCTCTCCCCTGCTTGGCCCTAGAGGACCTCTCTAGTCCTGCACTCCCCATCATCTCATCTCTCAGTCCCCCCTGCAGCCTAGGAGAAAAGAGCATCCAGGTCTTTTACTCCAAAGATGGCAGTGACTTCAGAACAGTTTGGTGGAGTGAAAAGAGCCTTGGTCAGAGGACCTAACTCGGTACTTACTTGTGCTGCCTGTGTAGCCATGGTCTTGCTCTCTCAGGGTCTTTTTCCTCCCAGTAAAACAAGGGGGTTGGACCACACAACCTTTAATCTCCTCTCCAGCTCTTAATTCCATGGGGTCTCCCATTTCCAGACCTTCTTTTTTTCCTCTGGTTCCTCCCATCAGTTCTCATCTCCCACCTTCATGCTCAAACCTGTCCCCTCCTTATATTTGAATCTCCCCCCATCCTTCCATGGGCCCACATGTCCCAGGAAGCCCTCTCTGATTGCCTCGATCCCACAGGAATAATGAACACGGCCACCATGGTCAGACTTTGGAGTTTACAGAGGGTGACCCCATCCATTACTCTTCCTCCTTAGGGTTCCTCCCCAGAACAACTGCTGGCTTGTTCTAGCCCCCTCCCATTGTTCTCAGACTTTCCAACACCAGCTCCCAAAGGTCTCCCACTAATCGTAGTAACTTGCATTATAGAATGTCTGCTCTTCTCTTTGCTAGCTGTATGACCTCAAGTAAGGAACTTCCCCTATTTGGGCTCCAGTTTCTTTAAATGATATTAATTCTAAGATCTCTTCCAGCTCTCTATAAAGCTTATTAAACTTTACAGAGCACTTTTGAGGTAGAAAGCATGTGTCCCCATTTTACAAAGGAAGATGCTGAGACTTGAAGCCACAAATATTATTAAGCACTTACTATGTGCCGAGGATTGTGCTAAGTGCTAAAGACACAATACAGAAATGAGCTATCCCCTGTCTCCAAGAAGCTTACATGCTATTGAAAAGTCAAAGAGCTTGACCAGGGTCCCACAGTTATTAATGGCAGAGCTGAGATTTGAACACAATTGAATACAATTGCTCCAAGTTCAAATGCAGGGTTCTGTCCGCAAGGGTAGGAGTGAGCAAAGTATCAGAGCTCTGGACCAGGCCCGGCGGTGCTGAGTTTGGCCCAGAATCCCAGATTATCAGCCTTGTATTGGCTAAAGGCAAGGATGTCTCTATCTGCCGCTCAGTCCCTATCCTTGGGCTTTGGATTCACAATCAGGGGTCCCAGGATGGAATCAGAGACCTGCACTGTAGAGAAAGAGCATTGGCTTTAAAGCTCTGTATTTTGCTTCCTGACTTTCAAGGAGTCTTTTCCCCTTTGGGAGTCACGGTTTTCTCCTCTGTAGGGTTTTTGTGACTACACATTTTAACAACCACAGAGGCTGATGACACTGGAGACTTTTGACCAATCAGAACTACCTAAGAGTGGGATACATTTCCTCAAGAGCTGATGGGCTGCCCCTCACTGGAGGCCAGAAGGTTGATTTATAAGCTATTTTGGAGACAGTACTGGACCTGGGGTCACTAAAACCTGAGTTTGAATCCTTCTGGATATGGTAACTTGGGGCCAGAACTAACATCTCTGACCCTCAGTTTTCTCATCTACAAAATGGGGATAATCTCATCATCTAATTCACAAGCTTGTTGAGGAGTAGGTAAGAATATATATATATATATATATATATATATATATATGCATGTGTGTGCATGCACATACGTATAAATAAATATATGTGTATATATTTACACACACACACACATATACTGCTTTAAGAATAAGTATTTTATTTGGGAATGAGGGTCCCTCCAAATCTGAAATTCTGTGATTTTTATAAGGAACTTCCCACCATGAAGTTCCACACATGATGTGGTGATGGCTGAAATGACAGTTTCTAGAAGTAGAAATTTGGGTATTTTTTTTTAGCTTCCCTATGAATCAGTTTCTTCTTCTGTAACATAAAAGGGTGGGACTACCTGCTTCCCGAAAGCCTGTCCCTTCCAGATCTGACATCTCTTGTTCCAAGAATGGGGGAATCTCAGAGTGAAAAAGAGTCCAGAGAATTAACAGCCAGGAAGAGTCTGAGAGATTAAGGCCAGATTTCTCCCTCCTTACTTTCTCCATTCTGTTTCTCTCCCTCTTGTTATATCCCAGCTCTCCTCATCTTCATGGGGACATTTTATACTTGAGAGTTAGGATAGCACAATGCAACTTGGGAGGGCTGCTGAGGCCAGGGAGTGTCAGGACAGGAGGAGGGAATAGGGCCATGAGGGCTTCCCTCTCTCCACAACCCTCTGTAACTCCCCTTTGCCCCTGGGGTTCCAGCCTTATACACAATCATGGGCCCAGGTGGTATAGACTGGCCCTCTATATTCTAAGCCCAAGGTTAAATCTCTTTGGGGATAAATACGCTGAGATGGGGCATTTCCCTTAACCAGTAGATTTCCTGGGCGTACCCCTATTTCGGACTTTCTGTCTTAAGTTTACATCCTTGGTTGAAAACAGAACTTTTTAAAGAAAAAATGTAAGCTCGAACTCCCTTCTGCATACCCTGCTTCCCCACCAGATACCTTCTCTGACTTTGTTTATTAGCTCTATGTCGGTCTCTTCCTTCTCCAGGCCTCAGTTTCCCCCAGTTTGACAAAACCGGGTCTTGAGGAGTCGGGAAGGGGGAAGGATATTAGTCTAAACAGTCGCTAAGCGTCTGTAACAGGAAGGTCCTGGAAAGTAGGAGAGATCGCCAGGCCGGTTTTGTTTAAAGCCACACACTCCTCCACCTGGCGTCCCTACGTTCTAGACAGGCCAGGCCAGGTCCCCCTTCCAGGCCAGATACCAGGACCTTCGCACGCCCCCGCCCCATCCACCCCCAGACCCACCAGAGTTGGGTTCTCCTACTCGCTGGTGCCCCCATGTGGTCTCTGGCTGCAGCGCCCCAAGAGAGGGGGGGAGGGCCTCGCCCTGGGGGGAGGACACCGTGTCCCCGGGTGAGCAGGCAAGAAAGCAGGCTGGTGGCTGGGAACGGGCTGCTGACAGATGTTTACTTCACTACAGCTGCATCTGAGAAGGGGAGCAGGCGGCTGCCCCTCACTACCTCCAAAGGGCCCCTGCTGCCCCCGACCAAAGCCCTTCTCACCCGGGGAGGGGGGACAAAGGGACAAAGATTGTGTTTTCCCTATCCGGCAGGCGGGAGGTGGGGGAGGAGGGAGGGGGAGTTGATGGCAGGGAGAGTGGGTAAGGTGGAGGTGGAGGGACACAGGCTAAGCTGGGAGGAGAAACCCCAGGAACTCAGCGGCATTCACTGCACAGGAAGGACAGAAGGTACTGGTCAAAATGAGGGACCGAGGAAGACAGGGGGACCTCCCATCAGAGCCCTCCCTCACCCCTTGGGGAGCTGAGCCCCAAGGTGATCAGTAGTGGCCCCCCTTCCGCTGGGGTGCCCCGCTAACCTTTCAAATTCCCTCATCACACAAACAGGCCCCCTCTTTGCATGCTGAGCCTCTCCTTCAGGACCCCTCCCCTCCCACTAATCCGGACCCCTGAAATACCCCTCTGCCCGTACTGACCTTCCAGTCAGTCCTCCCCAGTCCATAGGCTATCAATCCCCTTCCTCACATTCCCAGCCCCCTCCCACTAAGCCTCCCGCCGGTCCCCCTCCGTTCCCACCTGCAGAAGTCCCTCTCGCCACACGGTGACCCATGCCAAACAGACCCCACCCCTCACTCTCAGTGTCCCACAACCCCCCTCCCCGGGCGAATCCTCCTTCTTCTGCTTGCCTCTCCTGACCATCCTCCCCCGGGAGTCGTCCGCTCCCCGGCGGGACCTCACGGATGGGTCACTTCCCAGGGACAGCGGCCCAGACTCCAGCTCTGTTCGTGAGGTCTCTCAATCCCCCAGGGCTGAGGGAGAGGAGAGGAGAGGGCGGACTGGCGGAGAGGGCGCGTCCTTACCTGGCTCCCGGGCCGCGCTGTCCCTCAGAGGCGCCGGCCCCGGCCACCCGAGCCCGGCAGAGCCCCGGGGACCCCTGGGCAGCGCCGTGGCTCCATCCCAGCCGGCCCAGCCCG